>JAZHYW010000005.1:0-30553 GCA_037355805.1 Ixodes ricinus
TTTAAGTCCAGACGCAGCCGATGCTACAAGCACGAGCATGCGGCCCAGAACAGTGCTTGCACTGCACGAGCGCGCGTGCTTGACAGGGATGCTGAAAGCCTGTAGTTCGCTCTTGTAGCCGGTGTGAGATATACTCCTTAGGTTAAAGACTGGTTGACACTGGCCCATTTTCTTAGGTTAAGTTACGTTACGAAATATTACGTTGAAGTCACCGGGACCTCTGTGCTTCATATTAAGCGAGGCTACCAGTTCAAGGAGAAAGCATGACACGCGACATTCGAGACACGAATGTTTCGGTGACTTATACGTAACGTAACTTAACGTAAGAAAATGGGGCAGTGTGAACCAGCCTTAAGACTCTGTCGGATGTGGAGCGACCAGAAAGAGTCCTCTCACAAGCGCATGCGCGCGCCCAACAGCCCGCGGTGAACTGGCGCCGCTCACTGGCAAAACGACGCAACTGTGCGAAAAACATAAATAAAATATCTCGTTGCCACGTCATCACTCGTGCAGCCGTCGCACATCCTTGAGCGAGGAGCTCGTGCTCGTCTGATGCCATGGCAACGAGACATTTTATTTATGGCTTTTCCGCAGTTTCGTCGTTTCGCCAGCGAGCGACGCTAGTTCGCCGCTGGCTGTTGACGCGCACATGCCCTCGTGAGAGGTCTTTATCTGAGTCGATCGCGTCTCACTGTTCCCTTCGCGCCAGTGTCCTCACCTGAAAGAGTATATATCTTACACCATGGCTCACACTTACAGTGAAACGGAGTATACCGAGAACCAGCTTGGAGTACGAGGAGCGAAAGCTCGCGCTGCAGAACCCAGGGATCCTGGGTTCAATCCCCACCCCTGCCCGTTTCGATCTGGATGAGCATCGTACCGGCGTGCGGTCGTGTATCACTACTGCGTGATGCACGTTAAAGACCCCAGGGCTAGCGGTTGTACTGCACTGGCTAAATTGCTCATCTACAGTGCGTAACAATGTCCACATGTTCTGGCAGACTAAGCTCCTGCTGTATAAGCAACTAACGACTAATTTGTTTTGGCCGAAGGCGATGCCAAGAACAAAATTGCCATCCGTGGTCAAGGGGTCTAGCTGACCTTGAAACGCTGGGTTTTAAAATTTCACATGGTTAGAATTTTTTTGTTTGTTCATTATAATTCCTAACAAGGTAGATGTTTACCCAAAATGTTCACTTCTAAAAAGAAGGATAAAAAACACGGGGAATTTTGAAAAGTTTGTTTTGATGAGCAAGAACCTTGACTCACAAAAATAGTGTATTTAAGATTGTAGGTAGACAGCCTAGCCACCACAAAACGCAAAAGCTTTTATTACTTATGTTTATGGTTTATAATTTGTTTTTGTTTTTATAAAGAACATTATGTAAAACGCACTTTTTGCAATATTACGGCCCACGTAGCAGGTTTTGCTGTGACCCCAAAGTTGGATACAGTTTCAGTGAACCGTGCTTGTCTGTTGCTTTCTGGGCAAAATATATTCACCTGCCACTCGTAACGCTTATCACGAAGCCTGAAAATATTTGTGGGCTTTATTTCCTTAAAGAGATACTGAATCTAAGCATTTTAGTGTCCATAATAAGTGGCGCACGATCCTTCCACGAGCCAGCAGCCGCCGGAGTGCGCGAAATTACGACGACATGTCCTCCATTCACTCATACGATGACAGTTAAATGTACGGCTTCGTGGTCAAAGAAGAATAAAGACAGGCTATTCATTTCCACAAATGAGGGCTACGTGCTTGTTAGACCAATTAATCGCCTACCATTTTACACTAGACCCCACTGTGGAGATGAAAAGCTTGTCTTTATTCTCCGTTTTCCCCGGAGCCCACACATTTCACTGTCAAATTAAGCGTGGATACCGGACTATGACGTCAATTTTGCTGCGTATGGTCGCGCACACCGGCGGCTGCTGGCTCGTGGAAAGATCGTGCGCCACTTAATATGAACACTGAAATGTCTGGCTTAATATCCCTTTAACAATCCAAAACGACCTGCTTAAAAAAAAATATAGTGTACTTGCATTTTTTTCGATGACTTGACGAAATGAATATTAAAAAAAGAAAAAGTGTTTTCGCTCTTTACATAGCTGTATAGACGTATACTACAGAGTTTGTTCAACTCAAGGACGCGATCCGTCCTCGACTTGAATAGGGTTTTATATGGAACGAGGTTGCAATGGTTCTCGTGCTAAGCTCCCTGCTACAGGGAATTAAATTTTCCACCTGCCATCGCGCACGATGCTCACGCCATAAAAAAAGGCTGCCTAGCTTCTGAGAGGCATGTTTTAAAAACATTTTGTAAGAAACGAGAAATATCACGTGATAGCTCCTAAAAGCAGGTGCTGGCACCCGAAAATTGGTCACGGTTCAAGCGGACCACCAATGTTTTTTTTGTTTGTTTTTTTTTAGGAAAAAAAGTATTTGTTTTTATAAATTTAAAGGTGTGAGAGTACTTGTAATGTTTGTCGAAGTCCCAAGTTTTGAAGATTTTAACGCTCTTCAATTTTTTTTTGTGCGTAAAAAACACGCATGTTTGAAAAAAAAAGATACTTTTACACCTGTACCTCTCGACAAACTGACTGACGAGGTCAAATCTTAAAACAAAAGTTGTTTCTTCTCTACTATTTTAGTGTATAAATTGTTTATTCGAGAAACAGGAATCCTAGATTTCAAGCTATCTTGTGACCTTTAGGTTTCATCAAGCTCAGACACCATTAATTTTAATTTTATCATTTCATACCGTCCCACCGGTAATTAACTTTTTACATCTGCCATCGCGCACACTGATCATGCCATAGAAAGACCTTCATACTCAACCAAAAACAAAATCGTACCATTTTTAGTTGCTATATAAGCCCCCGAAGCATTGTCTGGGACTAGTTAGTGAAGCTAAGATATTGAGTTCTGACAGGAGTTAGGGCGCTTCTCAAGACTGAAGGCGGCACCATGCTGTACTTCAAATGTCTGGCTTTCCTGTCGGTCTTTGTGCCGCTGGTATACACTGCGGCCCCAAGTAAGTACAGGACAATTATACGTTTTAATTTAAATAACACGTAAGAATACTGGAATGGGAAAGTGTGGCACGTAAAAACCGGTCTACCTTCAGGCCGACTTTACAATCTAGCACCAGCATATTTTTCAGTTTTATTTACTTTAAATACACTGAACCTTGCGGTCTACAGACACACACAAAAAAGAGCAAAACATATATCACAGTTACTGAATATTGAACTCTAACAATCCAAAAAAAGAATCGTTCATCTAGATTTTAAATAATTGAGGGCTACTATAATTGAAAACTTGCTCAAATAGTATTTGAAAGTATAATTCCCGTACTGGAACAAAGCAATTGCCTTAGTTTTGCTTCGTCCTCCGAGAGTCGCGATGCAAAGAGGGTCGTGCAGGTACAATTCAGGGCGGATCTTTGTCACGCAATCTCCTCTTGTGACAAGAGCTTGACATTGCTCTTCCGTTTTTCTAAACGATCAAGCCGCACCTCATTTCTAATCCCAGTAACCGAATTGATGCGTCTGTATTCACAGAAACAATAATCCAATGTGAAAGCTTTTTTTTATGCGATATCATTTAGGAGTTTGTTTTGCAGAAAATTTGGCGTCGGCGTCAGTGGGACCAAAAAATCCCATAATGCAACGCGCGCAGCCGCGTGTGACGTCACACGTGACACGTGACGCTACCGACTAGACCACGCACGCACGCTTGCACGGCTCGGAAACGAGCGCGGGTTTCTATGAGAAGGCTTTGCGAACGGGGCCCGGTAACGCTATTGCGTTCCACTCTTAAAGGCGAAGCTTTAGCGTCCCCAAGTTTTTTATACGTTCTGTTTGTGTTCTTTCTTGTATGGGTCCCATACGCAACTTGCGTACTTTATTATTAGACGTATAGAACGAACGCCGCATATAATGTAGCAAGTGTCCAAATCATTTTTTTTAAAAATTTGTTTGTAATAATGCGAGAGATATATCCCAGCAGCACGGATTTTGGCCAAGCAATGGCCCATGGCTGGGGATGGTCTTGTGGCCAGTTGCCAGACAGTGGCCATTCTTTGGCCAATGCTTGGCCGACGGCTGATGGCCAGTGGCCATTGGCCAATGGCAGAGAAAGGCCAGTCATCGGCCAATCTCTGGCCACTGTCTGGGCCACTGGGCAAAGGACCATTGCCAGGCAATGGCCAATCCTTGGCCAACTCTGTGCTGCTTAGGAGTCATACATCAAAATTTAGATTCTTATCCCGACTACACCACGAACGAAATTTGGCATTGAGCCTGATTTAGCATTTCCTCAATCTCAACTATAGTCATTCTATAAAAGAATCATACTTATATCTAAAAAACGCCTAACTTGCAGAAAAAAAAGCGCGTTTGTTTTTGTGTAGTTTATGTACTGAAAACAGCAGTGGCCCCAACACTCATCCCTGAGGTACTCTTGAGTAAAATGCTAAAGGATAGAGAGCGAACATGATATCAACGAAGCCACAAACCCTCATCAAATCTCTATGGAATCGCAGCTTACCTAGCCTTTTAAGCGAGTTGTCTCGAAGCACATGGTCAAATGTCTTAGAGAAATTCATAAATGTTACGTGAACCTGACTACGTTCGCTTATAAGAGATGAAAACTCGCGTGAGCATCCAGTAGTTGCGTGACGGCCGATTGCAAGTACTTGAGGGCTGACGTTAAAGATGAATACTGAAAGCTTCTTTGTTCATTCTACTAATGAGCGCGGTGTTCTTTTTACTAGAAACGTGCGGTATCCGTGGCACAAATCGCAGTCGGGCCCAAGGCGCGAGTCCACAGATCGTGGGTGGAGAACCAGCCCTGCCACTCGAATTTCCCTGGCAGATCTCGCTTCAGTTCTCGAATGACGGCGGTGAGAAAAGACAACACATCTGCGGCGGTTCGATCATCAACGAGCAACACGTGATGACGGCAGCCCATTGTGTCACCTTGTAAGTGAAACAACACGAGCCGTTTCGATCGTCAACAAACAGATACGGCGGAAGCTTCACACTATTCTGTATCGGCATGTCAGCATACTTTTTTGTTTTTGTTTTGAGAGCTTACTACCTTAAAGCCGGGGTCACACTGCTTATACATCATACAAAAGACAGTCTGCATCAGGGTGTAAGATAGACAGGTGGGGAAACGGCCCATAGAAGCCTACCGCTGCGCCGTGACCGGATTGTGTACTCGTCTGCTTGCGGGTACCCCCGATTTGCGACAGATGGCGCTGCGGCGAGAAGAAAAAATCGGGATCGGATTTCAGCATGGAACTCTATGGGAGAGTGCGCAAAATAAACCGAGAGCACGACAGTCCTCCATTGAAAATCCACGAGAAACCATCTCCGTCAGTTTAGCCGGTCGCCACCGGTCGCCCACCCGGAGTGAGAGTTCGCGGCGCTCCACATAGATGGCGCCACAGAAAAAGAGAAAACTGAGGGGGACACAGTCCGGTCGCTCATTTGGCTCTTGTTTCCCCACCTGTCTATCTTACACTCTGGTCTGCATACAGATTGGAACGCCAGTCACCGCGTGATCCCTGCTTCGAATGCCGCAGGGCATTCGAAGCAGCAATGTTCCCCGGGAATATTTTAGATGACAGTCATAAAATATCAAGAAGCAGTAATTAAGCTATTGGACGTGTATAGCTTTTGTTCCACGGCTCTACAATTTTGTTTTGCATTGAACCCTATGGGCCACGTCCACAAAATTAATCAGTTTTTGCTTTCCTTGACAAAAGATGGTAATGGTCGTGAGAACTGTAATTGCCTATGTATCATAAAACACAAATCAACTAGAACTTCGATATTTCATTGAAAACATTTATTCCATGGAATATCTCAGAGAGTTGGTCAAGGTGTAAAAAGCAGGGTGGAAGCTTAAAGTTTTCGTGTCCTTAAACCAACACCGTCAAAGTGGGCAGTCGCACATTCCTCTTATCTCTATTAATAAAATTATAATTCATCACTCTCTATGAATACCATCAGCATGTCTAATAAACTTATGAGAATGATGACGAATTCATTATACTCAAGCCGTCATAGTGAGCTTTTATCCAATCTTGCAACGTCGACCACAGCGACGCTTTCGATCGCAGACGTCGCCGATATACTCCATTCCCTTAGGCTGAGACTATAAGAAGCTCCGCCTCCAGCGCGAGCCTTCTGCCCTTGCGAAGACAAGTGTAAACGCGTAGGCACGCGCAACCAAAGCACTGCGGAAGCCATCGAGCTCGCGCTGAAGGTGGAGTTTCTAGTCTCAGCTTAAGGGTGAACGGAGTATAGTTACCGCCAAGGTGAGAACGGTACGACTTTGGAACGCCTGGCCTCCAACAGGCGCTCGTTGCCTTCCGCCGTGCTTTGGCCGTGCGTAGGCACTCGAGGCTCACGGGACGCCGGAACATAGTCGAAGGTAGGAAGCTCGCGTTGGAGGCGGGACAACCAACACCTCCTTGCAGTTTTCATCCTGACAGTGATTATAATGAAGAACTAAGCTGGCAAGTGTACATTCTGAAGGAAACGTCGTTAAGAAAATCGGCAGCGAACTTTACTGTCAAAGTCCTATAACGCATGAAATGCATTATAGGGAATTGGTAAGGGAATTGGGGCACCAGGTGACGTAAATTTTCTCCGTTAAATTTAGCGGGGAAAATGAATGGTTGCGTAGGTCACGTGACGTCAGGTCACGTGATGTCGATTTCCTCAGCTAAATTTAGTGGGGAACGTGGATTAGTGTTTAGGTCCGAATAGATAAATTTTCCCGCTAAATTTAGCGGGGAAACTGAATTGGTTTGTATGTCCCGTGACACGAATTTTCGCGCTAAATTCAACTGAGAAACTGAATTCTTGTATAGGTCCCGTGATATCAATTTCTCGCTAAAATCAGCGGGAAATGAACGGACGGACGAAATGACGGACGCACGAAATTTTAGGATAGGGGGTAGTGTTAAAAGCATTCCATGCTTTAGAAACTCAATAGACCCTTCTCAAAAGTTCATCGAGCAACATTGATGATCGCCATTTCTTGGGCACAAAGCACGGGGTTAGGTCTGAGTCCTCGCCGAACACTGACGCAGCTCTCCTGTCAAGTGTACATGCTCAGAGTAGGTGACCAAGCAATGGCGGACGAGCGATGGCGATGACGTTTGATAAGGGTCTATTATGTCTCCTTAAAGGAACACTGAAACGAACTATTTTATGGGCTCTATATGCATATTATTTTATAGAAATGTTTGCAGGAAATCGTTAAATATTTTTGGTATAGAATATAATTTTTATCCGACAGAGGATATTTGTAGATGGTGCCGCCTTCGAGATTTGGAAAGTGGAAAGTCGAAGTATGAATAAGTAATAATAGTTCGGTTTAGTGTGCACGTGTTTCTTTTTTATGCACGTGTTTGTTTGTGATTTTTGATGCTGGACAACGTCCTACAACCATCGCTTTGCTGTAGTCACCGCATCGCCGTGATTGTTGTAGACAGCGTAATTTATGCTGGTAGAATCATTCGGCAACAGGTGATCAGAACAATGATATTTTTTACTTTTTTACGTAGTCCGGTTTTTGATAACGGAAGTATTGAAGAAAAACTGTTCTGCTTAACACACACACACAAAAACACACATAAAATACATGATTTTTTTTTTTGCAAATGCAAGAACGCGTTAGTTTTACAAAACATTTCAGTTCTTAAACGGCAACTTTGTAAACTCATGAAGAAGGTACCGAGCATTAGCAATTAAATAGATATGCAGTCATGATGAAAAACGTGTTACGGGTTGAAGTTAGAAACGTAACGGTGCTTGGAGAACGGTGAATTGTGCTGAATACTTTTGCAAAAACGTGTCATGCAGTCCTATTCGTTTTACAAGAGCGCAATCACCAATTCTGAGGGGCGTGGAAACAAGCCTCCCTACGTATTTTTCTGACGATTTGTAGACCCTGACAAGCACCGTGTCTCTGAAAACAAAGTTGAACGTAGTTTGCTGTTACAATGATTTATCTGCCGATGGAACGCAAGAAGTATACTTAATTTTTTTTTTAAACCGAGGCTTCAAAGGACAAAAATGTCTACATTGAAGTGATAGTGCACGTTGTACGGTGGGAGTTTGTTATTATAAACCAATTAGTAAGATTTGAAATGAATACTCTATTGATTCACATGGTAGACAATTGCTCTGGTTAGAGGAGATGTGTCCTATATTTGTTCGAGCTACAGCTATCTTAGGATGAATTTAACTAAAAAAACAGGATGAATTGCATAAACTTTGTCGAACGGGTGAAGTTCTTGGGGTTTCTCCTGGACAGGAAGAAATCTTTCTTAAGAAGCGCTCAAACAACAAAATAATTTTACCTAATTGTTTTCAGAGAGGGAACAACAGCCAAGTACTACTTCGTTGTCGTTGGTGAAGTAAATATCAATGTCCAAGATCCTACACAAGAAGTTATATCCGTTCAAACAGTAAGTACAAACTTTGTTGAACGCCGGAAGCATTCTCCCTTATCTTAACGCTTTGCCACATGGGCAATCATCGGACCTAGGGAAGCCAATATATGTGCCAAATAAAGTTTGAACTGAAACTGCACCTTATCATGGTCACGCTTCGTCCACCGAGCGTTGCTGAGATCGATAATATGCCTAGCCTAAATGTTTCGGCATCGCCCACAAATATTAATTACCATACTGGTTAGAAAGCAACGTTAAACCTTTCAAGACATTAGCAAAACTTTCTACCAACGCTGCTGCTGGTGTTTTGTTAAAACAATCATAAACTTTAAATGTTATGCAACGCCAATTCAGTAACGGCTATAAATCTCTGGTCGAACAGTGTCAACCATCGTTACATATCATCGCAATCGTTGGGAGGTTTAAAATGAACTTTTTCAAGAAAGGGTTCTTGTAAACATGCCTGCATTATGAGGCTGATCAATTGAGTAGAAGTACTCACCAATCTGCAGACATCCTACCGTCTGGTAACCCAATTAATATCCATACTCCTACAACAATACTTATTCATACTCGTTGTGACTGTAACAATCAGACGTCCTTAAAAAAAGAACTTACTGGTTCAAAGATAACCCAGTAAATTAATTTTGAATATTGGATACTTTTGACGTGAACTTTATTAGTCATTCTAAAGGGTTTAAGAGGAGTGCACCACAAATTATTACGGGCTAGTCATTTTTGTTGTTTTTCACCTTATGTACTGCACCCCTCATAGGCCTAGCCAGCTGTTGGATGGACACAATAAACATGAATTGATTGATTGCTAGATTAAACCCTGCTTCGGTAAAAAATTAATTTGCAAATATAAATTTGTGTAATCACTCACTGCAGTGATCTGGCGCGCTCATGACATCGAAGAATGTAAAAAGCTAGGGCACAGGTTTCATGTTTTTTCTTAAGTATTCAAAACGTAACATTTTTTTCTTTCCATTATAGCTGACTGTCCATCCACAGTATAACGCGTCGTCTTTGATCTACGACTACGCCATACTGAAGCTGAGCAGGTCGCTTGACTTCACTGGCAAAGAGAAATATCTGATGCCGGTCTGCCTACCGACATTAAATCAGAGCTTTGATGGACAGACGTGCTCCGCTAGCGGCTGAGGGTTTACAAAGCGACAGTAAGTGAATAAAGTCCTTCATCTCTTTGTCACCGAATCTTACCTCGAACGTTTTCGGGTTCTTATTTCTACTCATTTTGGACTAATATGATTTCTTTTCAATCGGTTCTGGTTTATCATTTGGCGGTTTCGATTGATCTGATAGATTAGTGATTGATTCGAGTTTTCGCTGCGACTGATATAGTAGAGCATTTATTGTTTTATGTTTTTTTTGGTTTGGCAATTCTAGTGTTGTTTTTAGTCTCGTTTCCTCTCGAAACGTTTGTTTTTCCTCCTGAGTGTTTTTTCCTTATGTAACATTTTTCACGAGGACATTAAAGTACCTCAATAAATGAATCTACTAGTACAAGGTTCATGTGGTTAGAGTAAATTTAATTGTACATTTATATAGATTAAATGTAGTTCTCATCAGCAAGGAATGACCTCGTAAGAACTCTTTTCAAAAAGCTTACAGACCGGTAGATAAAGGAAAATACCATAGAGGTTAACTTCGGTATATATGAAAATACCATTTCTTCTGAATTACGTTTACCTGGATAACTTGAATACCTCTCTCGCAATCGATGGCCTGCTGTACCAACACCACCTACAGGACGAGTCAAAGGGATCGATGGCTGTTTGAAGGAACCGCAGTATATCGACTTCTGACGCTATCGAGTCATATTTTACACAGACGTGGCCGAAGAACGCGCATTAAAGAGGCACTCATGTGCATTCTGAGATCATCTATTTACCGTCATAACTCTATCTATGGGCTCTAAGCATCCTAAAAAAAAAAAACCGAGATGACATTCAGGTAAAAATCTAATCAAAGCTCGTGCCACGTCCCCCTTCTGCGCCACAGCGCAGAACACCAGGGGTGCCACCAGACGAAAAGGCAGCAGGGGAGGGCGCGCGACAGCACGCGCGCCTTCTAAAAAGCAGTCCGCCGGGAAGCCGTCACTCGTGATTGGCTGTCGCGTGCCCTTCGCTGCTGCCTTCCTGTCCGGTGGCGCCCCCTGGTGTTCCTGCTCCGCGGCGCGAAAGAGGGCGCGGTACGATTTTTGATTGGACTTTTTATAGGAAATCAACCGCTATTGAATGTGATTTCGGGTTTTTTAGGAAGTTTAGAGCCCGTAGATTGAGTTATGACAATAAATAGACAATCTCAAAACCACTTGAGTGCCCCTTTAAGAGTATAAAAATTTCACTGAACAAACTTACCTGACTACAATTTAAAAATAAAAAACCCTGAACTCTCTACCTCCAGAGGCCGTCTGCTATCTAAAGCATGGCCTCCGAGATTTTCCTTGCACTGGCTGCTCTCCTCAGACCGCTGCATTCGCGCGGTAAAAACTGTTACTGCGGAGCGCTTGATGGCTCTCGCCAGCAAACCAAACAATACAAAGAAATATCCGCGAATTATTATCATCACCATTATCGTCGGTCGGCAGAACTTGCGGTGAATTCCATCTGGGAGATCCGGAGCGTTTTCCAAAATCCACAAGGGAGGCCAAATTCCGGTCCATGGGACCCGCTCCTAATCAACGAGCAAAAGATGAACTCTCATCTTTGGAGTGACCAGAAACGGTAATTGTCCGTGTCAGCAAGAGGTGATATAGGTATATGTGTCGCGCATTATGAAACCCAAGTGGTGTGACATCAAGCCGCAGTCCCCATGCACATACACCGTACAAAAGGATGCGACGTTCGCTGCAGGCGCGATGATAAAATTGTCTGCGGACTCGCCTCAGGCATCTTAGAAGCATGTCTTTTTCTTCACGCATACGTGTGCTTCGGCCATGTGTGCAGGCGGTTCTTGTTATGAACATTGTGATAGGACAGTGGAAGAAAAAAAGTGTCTGCAGACTGCCTCTTGTATACAGTATTTGCAGTGTTAGCGCGGCTCGAGGAATTATTGAGAATGTCGCGAAAATCTTTTCGAGGTCCCTGTAATTTCAACTTGGGTCTATTCGTGAACAGGACCCGACGGAGGCACCACGCCAAACCCTGAGCTGCTCCAAGTGGACTTGCCCATTGTCCCTTTTGACGAATGCCAGGGGGACTACAAGAGTGTCCTCCCGGTCGATAGGAACACCATGATCTGCGCGGGACCCGGGGAAGGGGGAAAAGCTATCTGCAGGGTAAGGGGTCGAACCAATACCGCCTAGAAGACAAGGCCCACGCATGACGTCATCGTTGATGGATCGCCGACCCGTCATAAGTGGCAAACACGCCGAAGCTCGACGACGTTCGCAAGAAATCGGCAGACGCGTCCGTCTTGGCGACACCGCGTGCTAGCGTTGCGCAGGCAACGCTGGCAGGCAGTCTCCAGTCAATAACCAGTCAATAACAATGAAATAAATGATAATGACTGGGCTACGAGACGTCATAAATAAATCATTAATCACTAAAAGCGTTGCGTAGCTTTAAGACGCACAGCCGCGCATTTTGCGCCGCATTTATATGGTTTTTGTTTTTCAGGGTGACTCCGGGGTCCACTTCAGTGTCCCCGCTCGGACGGCCGCTATGTCCTCGCAGGAGTCACTTCGTGGATTGTTCACTGCGGGGCCTCTCACAACCCGTCGGTATTCTCACGAGTCTCCACGCAGCTGGACTGGATTCAGATGGTGGCTGGACCGACGCCGTGACTAGCTTGAACCGCGCTTGTCGTCCCTTAAGTCGCTGGGTCATGGAAAAGTAGCAGTGTGAGCGTGGGTTAACAGCCGCGCAAGATTTAACTGTTTGATTTATGTACTGTAGAAAGCGTTCACTATAGGGTGTTTACGGACCGTAAACACCGTATAGAGAAATATATAGATGCATGATGGTCTGGGTCGTATTTTCTTATATTTATGGAAATAAAATAATATATGTTAAAGCCATGTTCTTCGGAGGAGCATTCTGCTATATATGCGAACGCCTTAGCCAATTTTCTTCCGGAGATATAAAATTTCGAAGCTCCAGGCGGGAAGGTCGCCAAGGTTTCACTATGGTGATTGGCGCAGCCATCATTTTCGTACCGAAGCTTGCACGTAGTAATGATTTTTTCTACTTATTTTATGAAAGATGTACGACATGTTCGCAGCATATTAAAAATTGCAATAAATTATTTTAATTAAAAAAGAAATTACGAAACACGTCAAATAAGCACGTTCTAAAGACACATTCGCAAATTATTTACCAACGAACTACTTCATATAAAACGACGCAAAATATAACGCAATTACCATATCTAAATGATTTACGAATACATATAAAGACGATTCTTTTTATTTTAAAGGGCAATTCCGGTCGAAGATGAAACCAAAATAAATACAACTGGTATCGCTTTAGTGGCAAGAAATACGGTGACAGCCGAAATATTACGTCAAAGTGAAGCCAAGTACTCCACTAAAACCGATATTAAAGATGCGACCAGCTGCTCATCAGCGGGCGGCAAGCGGGTTAGCTTTTAGTCAGGGAACACTGGCGCAGCACCCTTGTGACATCACGTGAGGTGGAACTGCGGTTGATTGGGAGTGTACACCCCTAGGGGGGTGTACACTCTCCTGTTTTCTTGAAGGCACCTCCTTAATTTGCAACGACTCCTCTATTCTCCATGCCCCCCCCCCCTAAACATTTTGACACCCCCTAATTTCAATTCCTAGGGAAGCCCCTACCCGAAACCAAACTTTGAGCCATGATATTTAGAAAACTACACACAATATCAAGAAAACGTTTATCCATTGTAATTTAAGGACACTGCTTTAGCTGAAAACAGTCGTAATCCCAAATTCAAAAATATTGACCGGAGTTGCCATTTATATGGCATATGTGTTACTAAATGTTTTGCCATTCGCAAAGTAGTTCTAGTCACTGTAAACCGTTAAGGATAGTTTGAAGACAACAACAAAAAAATTCTTTTAAATATCGGCGTGCAATTTTACTACATTTATAGAAATGAGCTACGTTATTGCATTATTACAAAATTAAAACAATGTATAAGAATATTTTTCTTATATATTCGTGAGATGCAATCAAAGCTTGTAATTGTGATATATTCTGCGTCGTTTTATATTAAGCAGTTCGTTAGTAAATAAATTGTTAATGTGTCTTTAAAACGTGTTTATTGGCCTGGTTTGCAAATGTTTTTGCTTATAAATCTTTTATGGTAATTTTATTACTCTGCTTACGTACCGTAATCCTTTAATAAAATAAGTAGAAAAAGTCATTGAGTCAATATTGCATGCTTCAATGATGAATGAACTGCTGTGCAAATTACTACAGTGATGCCCTGGTAATCTCCGCGCCTCCAGCATCGAAATTTTATATCTCCGGAAACAAAGTAGCGACGGAGTTCGCAAATAAGTGATCATGGCTTTAGCATATATTTTTTTCACATAAATATATGAGAAAACAAACATGACCAGGACCATCACCGCAGGACGTAACGTGGAAACACCCCATACGGTTTAAGATTAGGCATGGGTTTCATTTGTGTACGGTCAGACATGGTACTGGCTATTTGGCTTTATTTGCTGGAAATGCGTTCATTTTACATAATACCTTCTTCATGTCCATTGATATTTTTCTGCTTTTGTATCGGATGTTTTCTTAACCGTGTCTTGCCTGTTACAACTATTGTATACATTTGTTTGTTGGGATACATCCTTTTCAAGACCCCATCAAGCAATATTGGAGGTCGGAATTTCTCGGACACGAAACGTGTGATTGAATCCGAGTCTTGAACAAACCTCTGACGGAGCCCTCCTGTTGAATACATGCTCAGAGAACGTGCCCAAACAATGGCAAACTCGGATGATTGACACAGCCGCTAATAGATGGCGCGCACTTCTTAAAAGGGTCTATTGATGCGTGGATTACAATACTAATCTGTAGAATATAGTTTCATCTCTCACAGCTTAATAGGCACTGTTCCAAATTTCCAGCAGGGGTGCTGTAATCGCAAATGAAGACACAGAACGAGTGCGTCCTTATAAAGAGCATTCGTAGGTGGAGGTCAGTAGTTCCTTTCTTATTGGTCGAAGTATCGCAATAATCGCACATGGTTGAAAAAACCCCGAGACTGCGGGTAAACGACACAACACTAAAAAGTCTCTAACACAGCTGAAATTTCTATTTTCCGAAACCTGGTTATATAGGCACTTCGATACAAAAGAAAAAAAGGGAGAGGGTGAGAACCCCAAAGAATGCCACTTTCCACCAACGTAACCTCTGACTAAACAACAAGGACACCGGACACCACTTGTATTTTCTTCCGAATAAAATGGGTTTCTACTTCGGAAACAACTAGAACAGTCCGCGGTACGTCGTTCTAACACGGGCCATGAAGGGCTCAAGATGTTCCGGTTTCCAGTGCAACGAAGAACGGAAGCAGTGATGGGCCGTCACGGCTGTTAAAGGGATGCTGAACGGAAATTCGGATTTCACAAAATAAGCTTGCAGAAGTGTTCAACAGGGCGCCATAAACCACGAAACATCACTCATATATAGCCACATCTCGAGCGGATGGCCGTATTTCTGGAAAATAAAGGAGCGAATGACGGAGAATGTTGACGTCATCTTATCGCTGAAGAGTTGAGAAGGAGGAGAAATGGCCTTGTTCCCTTTCCTCTCCGCGCCCTCGCAAAGTCAAAGAGAACACACAAAAACGACACGATATAATAAGCTTTACTTTCATTTCCCATTACAGGTAATGAAGGGGCTGAGAATAAAAGCCGCGATAGACGGCTTGACAAGCTCTCGGCCCCAGTGACATTCAGCAGCAGTCAGAGGGAACAAAATAAAACACAAAGGCATTCAATCAATGAACAAGCGCATTCAACGGATATTAATTATCCTGTTAACCTTCAAAGCATATAAATATACAAAATCTACGTTTACATAATAGATACAAATACATGGACATGAGGATGAATTACCAGATTAACAATTTACCGAGAACATATAGATACAACATCGAAGTATATACAAAACTTAATATCAGTACACTATATCAAAGCTATACATTACCGTACGTAATTCATTTAAACTCAATTTATCTATATCAATATTGTAAAAAATTAGTGAATTAGAAGTCTTGGGACTCGGTAGGTTAACATTTCTTTGCCAACATTCAATCGACACGTTGGTATTTGCCAATAATCGGGGTTACGAGTTTGATACTTTACAACATGTTTTTGTAAATTTGACAAAGTTACCAAGGAAGAGGTGTTATGTTGCAATTCTTTTTTAAGGCTTGTGGATAGTTTATAGCTATACATATTTTTGATACTAAGTACATTATAAATTTTGAACAAGTTTTCTGTATGCGACAAATATGGCGCATTTGCAATAGTTCTTAGCATTCTTTTTTGAATTAAGTGTACTTTCTCCAAGTTTGTTATTGTGGTCGTACCCCAGACTAAGGAACAGTAATTTAAATGAGAATAAAATAACGATTTATATAACAAGAGTTTAATTGATGTTGGAAGTATATACCGGTGCCGGCATATCAGCCCTACAACCTTAGATAGCTTTTTATTTAGATACGCAATATGACGGTCCCAGGTCATATTATGGGAAAACACTACACCAAGTGTTTTAAAATCATCTACCAATTCGATGTCAACTGAGTTTAAGGTTATCCTACATATTGATGGAATAGTTTTATGTTTTGTTCGAAATATAATAGCTTTAGTTTTGCTAGTATTTATCTTTAAAGCGTTCCTGTCGGTCCATGATGATATTTTATCTAACACTAAATTAATTTTTGACACAACCTCTTCCACATTATCAGCAGCATAAAAAAGTGTTGCATCGTCTGCATACATTACATATTTAATAGATTGGTCAATATTTACTATATCATTTACATAGACGTTAAAAAGAAATGGCCCTAAAATACTTCCCTGTGGTACCCCTGAGAAAATTGGTTTTATATTAGAACAAAAGTTACCACAACACACATATTGTTTCCGATTTTCGAGATAGGACCGTAGTAGATGCAAGGCTTGCCCACGAACACCATACAATTCGAGTTTTTGTAATAATAATTCGTGGTTTAAATAATCAAAAGCTTTAGTAAAATCAATATAAACACCCAAAACAAGTTTCTTATCCTCTAAATTGCGTAAGATAAACTCTTTTTCTTCGAGTAAGGCAAGTTCCGTAGAACGATGTTTTTGAAATCCAAACTGCGACCTTGTAATGAGTTGATGCTTGTCGAAAAAGTTTGACAATCTTACATGAATAAGTTTTTCAAGCCCTTTTGAAAACACGGGAAGTATGGAAACAGGTCTATAGTTATTGATGTCATTCTTATCACCTTTCTTATGCAGTACAGAAACTTTGGCAATCTGCATACGTTTTGGAAATATACCTGCAGATAAACACAAGTTATATATATGAGTTAAACAGTGCACAACTAAGTCTAATACATATTTTACGGGCCTAATTTGGATATCATCCGCATCTCTACTGCATGTATTATTTAAGTTCATAATTACATTAAAGACCTCGGAATCGCTAACGGGATCCAAGAATATTGAATTTAAGTTTCTATATTTAATATACTCGCAAGCCTTATCGTCATAAGCCAGAGAAACTAGATTTACAACGTAATCATTAAATACATTAGCTAAAGCAGTATCTTTAACTTCTTCTCCGTTAATATTCAATCTGTCTATGCTCTCATGGTTCTGATTATTTTGTCTAATTGAATTAACTTTTTTCCAAATAACATCAATGCGTCCAGCTGAGGATCTGAAACTATTGTGATAATACCGTTCCTTAGCGGCTCTTAGTTCCTTTGTTAACTGGTTGCGATAAGCTTTAAACTTTGTCAAATCATCTTCATTTCTTGATTTGTTAAATCTTTGAAATAACTTGTTTTTTTCATTAATTTTGGATAGAAGACTTGGGGTAATCCACGGTTTTCGAATTCTACGCGATTTTTTTGTTTTTTTGTAAAGACAATTTTTTGTATAGAGGCGTTTGAAACTTTCTAGGAACGTATCGTAAGCTACATCAGGGTCTGTTGCGGCAAGAACGTTGTTCCAGTCAGCATTTTCAATATCATTACGAAACACGTCCAGATTAGAAGGGGTGATATGCTGAAAGTGTCTATATGACTCTGCATTTTTTTGTGACAAAGACTATCATTTACGCATAGGAATATAGGTAGGTGATCGCTTATATGGGTGGCGAGTATACCACCTTTCAGACATGTGTGATCAATGTTTGTAATAAAAAGGTCAATAAGAGTTTCCGTGTGCACTGTAATTCTTGTTGGTCGAGTTATTATATTAGCGTATCGATACATAGAAAGTAATATATCAAACTCAGTTCTAGGCGTATTATCACGTAGCATATTAATATTAAAATCTCCTCCAATGATTACATTCAAGTTATTATCACTACCGAATCCCAAAAGCCCCTCAAAATACGCAAGAAAATTGTTAATATTGCCATCCGGTGGGCGGTAAACCACAGATATAAGCATATTTTCCGCCACTAGAGATAACACTTCATAATCCTTTGTCGTAGTACAAAAAGTAGATAATAATTCGGTTTTGACGCTTTCTTCAATCAACAAACATACATAGCCAACAGTGTCCAAATGTTGGCTGGAACTGGATAATGGCCAGCTATTGGTACCAATGACGACCGTTATTGGCTGAAACGGTGGCTAGATAATGGCCCATCGTTGGCACAAAATAACTGGGCCAATATTGGCTCAAACGGTGGTTGAGCAATGGCCCAACATTTTCCGAAAGAATGGTTGAGCAACGGCCGAACAGTGGAAGCAGTAAAAGGCCAACATTGGCTGGAACGATGGCCCAACATCGGCACCAATGAGTGGACCAACATTGGATCGAATAGCGCTTCCAGTGTTGTCCAATATTACGCCGGTCTTTGCCAATATGGGACCACCATTAGCTGGAACGATGGTTTAGCAATGGCCCAACATTGAAACCGATGATGATGCCAACATTAGCTGAAATGATGGCTGAACAATGACCCAACATTGGCACCAATGACTGAGCCAACGTTGGATCGGGTAGCGCTTCCAATATTGTCCGATATTGAGGCCGGTCTTCGCGAATGTTAGGCCAATGTCGGACCAACGTTGGTGTGCTGCCTGGGAATCCTTTAAATATTAAGGTCGGGTTTTTGCCTTCAGGAATCGCAATAGCTGTTAAAATCCTAGGTGTTATTTTTACTTGAAATCTTTCCAGGAATGAACATATTCGCGGTACATTTGTAAGGCTGTTGGAATAATATTCGAAATTCGCCATCTGTTTCATGAGTTAGTGAAGTGGCTTTCAGACTATCTTTGGTTTATACTCACTATGCTTATTGCCACTTATACCCGTGTCACACGGGCTAATTTAGTGCACTTAAACCAAGCGCACTTCAGCTCACCGAATGTGATCACTTCAAGTGTCTCGGTGCCGCGCGGTATAAATCAGTGTCAAATGGAAATGATAACAATGACGATAGGCAAAGTACTATTAGACAGCCAAGATCTGAAAGTAAAAGCATAATTCTTTCGGCAATATTTAAAATTTAATAGAGACACGTTTAAAGATAGCGTTACGTTAATTGCCAAAGCTTACGACAATTGGATGATTCTGATCGATCATCACAAGCCAAGATAAAGTAAAATGGGATAAAGAAGAAGAAGCAAACTCACTTGAAGCCGAGTGCGTTCTCCAGGAAGAAGCCGTGTGGCACACTAAACAAATGACACTAAAGGCAAAGTGCACTTCGTTGAAGTGCACTAAATTAGCCCGTCTGAAGGCAGTATTAGTTTGGGGCCTTAATGTCGAAGCATAATTGAAAACAGCTGCCGCAAGCAACAAAAGAAAGTAGTTTTGTGGCTTTTGTAAAACGTTTCTTTTTTACATGCTTCGAGGGAACGTTTTAAGCAATACAAAATTATGCCAATCAATGACCTGTACAACTATCGCTTGATGTGTGTATACAGTACAGCTATAAAACAAAATAACTTTTTTCTTTCCGTGTTGTAAGGTTTGAAGAAAAAAATTCCGTCTTATGTAACTCGACATGGTGACAGTTGGTGTGTCAAGACTTTACGCACCAATTACGGCTAATCTTCCTTAAAATATACATTACCATCACTTCTTAATGAATTTGAAAATAGAAACCTTCAGATAACCAGGATACCGTAGCATAACTTACGTAAGTTCATATTTGAGAATTCGCGGTTTGTACAGGATTTTATAGTTGACCAACAAAATGTATGGGCGTTATTATCTGTAAAATTTTTTTCCACTGCTTTTTGTCAAACTGCGAGAGGAAGGCCAAGCCTCGTCAAGTTGTAAGCAGCTTTTTGCCCGGCATTCCTCATTTTGTCCGAGATGCGCAAGCAATAAACATTATTATTATAATCCTTATAACTCACGCATATACGCCTGGCAACATTGTACGATAAACAGCGAATGTCCTGCTTGGAGAGTAGTTCCGCCTCATTTTGGCGCGCTGTTCCAGGTTAAGCCGGGATCCTACTTGCAAAAGTGTATACCGAGGGTGAGCAAACCGCAACTCGCGAGCCGTATGCAGCTCTTTGGGGTTCAAGTGCGGCTCGCGGCTCCCTGGTAAGCGTGCCCCTTCCCCTGCTGTGTCCCTCAAACAAAAACAAAAAAGAAAACAAGTTTTACACTCAAAAATGTAACAAAAAGAAAGCTTGATACCATACAGAAGCTTTGTACTACACTATCTACATACAGCTGGACAGCTTTTTGACATATAGATGTGTCCAGTGACCCTGTTTCGATCATAGTTCAAGAATAAATTTCGAACCGTATCCGCATAACGGGCGGTGGCTGGCTAGAGAACCACGCATTCAGTTTTGCTTAGCGGTTGAAGAAACGTTCCTGGTGCCTGGTGTTATTTGCTGTAGTCGACAATTATACTTGTTTCCTTTGGAAACGACTGTTCCCTTCATATCGTTTCTCTTTGAAAGTAGCCCCCTCCCCTTTTACACACACGCACACACTTGTTTCTCTTTTCCAGCAGCTCTTTGAACATTGTTGTTTCACTACACGTCTACGACGGCATCAGGTAGAATTCAAGGGACCACGTTTTAGGACGCGGTAAGAATCACGCGCGCGTGCAGTTCAAAAGGGAGGGCTTTGTTCGTAGTGTTGCGTATTCTCACAGGATGGCGCCACCCATATTGCCTGTGCGATTTCTCTGTCCCGAAGAAAAAGTGTACGAGGAACGCGAAACGTGCGGTAATTTTTCGCCTGCTTTTGTTACTTTTCCCTGGCTGAAAGTACCTCAATCTTTGTCTTCTTGGCAGCAAGGTTCGTGAGTTCTTTTCTGTGAATACTGCTTTTCCCGCGTCCGGTGTGTGTTTTCATTGTGCGAAATGTGACCAGCTGAGCCGATTTTTGGCTAGCTCCTTACGTTTATATGGCACTCTTATTTCCCATTTCATGATTTTCCTTCTACTTCTTCCTCTTAAACGTTCACTCAGGGTCGGCGCATAATTTAGGAGAATCTGGAAACACTTTCTGAACTAAAAAAAGAGTACGGAAAAAGAAACGGAGCTCTTTGTAGATTTGTGCATGGCGCCGGTTTTCTTTTTTTTCCTTTGGCAAAAAATAGATAAAATGCAAGAACGAGGCGTAAATGGAAATATTATGCTTGTTTCTTTTGTCTTTTTTTTATTCGAGCATATGGTCACCTAAAACTTTGTTCTGCCCCGAGCCTTTTTTTCTTCTTTTTAACAGATTATTTCGCGAATGTTTTATTGTTATGTTTCTTACGTAATATCTCTTCCAAAACAACAACAACAACAAACAAACAAACAACAAACGCAGGGAAGTTTGTTTTATAAACGCCTAAAGTTAAAAAAAAATGAAGAGAATTAGTTTGCGAACATGGGCGCAGTAATCTTCAGTCGTGTGCGAGAAAGATGAGAAAGTTGTCCACACAAGAAGCCGCTGCGTCACGCATCTTAGTGCGAATTAGTGCAGATTGCCAATGTTATTTAAACGTTATCTCGATGAACGCTACGTTAAGGATCTTAACAAGCTCAGAGAGCAGACGACAACGTGCTTGGCCTACTCGTTGCTCCTGTCGTGAGATGGCGCCACAAGTAACGACCGTAGCTTAGAGAGCCTAGATTGTAGAGAGGGTCCATCTCAAAGCACGAGGAGCGTTTGCAATTTAATGGCGGACACCTCGATTGATCGCAAGTGTCCATGCATGCCAACGTTCTGCATTGTCGCGAGGAGAGGAGGAAAGCAAGAGGAAAGGCGGAGACACTCGCAGACGATCAACGCGTTCGTCTCTCTCCTCGCAGCTCGCATTGCAAACGCGGCTCATAAACCACGTGACCGAGATATAGTAGTTGTTGATTACTCTCTCTAATACAGGCTCTGTACCGTAGCTAACTCGGTTGACTCGGTCGTCTAGCGAACACGTCGGTCGTTGTCCCTGGAAAATCGGTCGGTCTCATTTTCTGCAGGAAAGAAGCTACGCGTTGAAATTGTGTCAGGAAAAATGCACCGCCTAAATTCACATTCGTCCAAAGTCTGAGCGTTCTATGTGCAGGCGCTGATTTTTCCGGCTCGTTTCACAGCGCTAAAATTCCATCGTGGACAGCTTATGTATGTACAGCTCGGGAGCTTGTATTAAGCCTCGCTCATTAAGGTAATACATGATATAACAGAGAATCCACAGAAATTTTAAGAATAGGGATGAGCGTCGATTTAACAATTTAACCCAATTAATCGCCACACTTTAACCGATTAGTTAATCGATTAATCAGTTTCATTCATTCCCACGCATCATAGCTCAAAAAAAGGCAAGATTACATCTTTTGCCTTCGCTGAATATGTGATAGACGTCGCAATGTACAATGTCGGATTTTAAATCGACCTTGGTGCGTAGTTGAGAACAGTCAAAAGGTACCCACGCTTACAAATTATTACTGAAGCCGCAGAGCGCAAAGACGTTTGCTGGTTATCATCTGGCAGTAGCGAACTCATTTGATTGTTCACCATTGTCTCTGCGTGGTCTCTGCTGCGCTAAACGAACAATCGCACGGCGTTGAAGTGGCCGGCTGGGACGCGTATAACCTTCTCCACTTGTTTGGAGTGACAATCTGGCCCCTGTATACAGTTTACTTTATGTCAGAATGTATCGTAGGGTTGGCCCTCATGCAGGTGTACTCGTCGACGTCTGCATAGTGAAAGCGCTGAATTTTTATTTTTTGTTTGTCTGTCAACATTTAACCGATTGACCGGTTAAAAACCTAATAGCGATTAAAACATTCATCGATTCATCGGTAAGTTAATCGATCAAGTGCCCAGCCCTACTTATAGGCGTGTTTCTTCCTTGAATGATAATATTGTTACTGCCTGCAAACAAGTTCGAAACATACACATGTGCGAGGCAGAGACGGTTCGGAAATGTTTGATGCGTGTAAGCAGAACTCGTGTCTGCAACGAAAAGTGTGTCTTTTGTATGCCGTACGATCCGTGCGAGTTGTGCCTTTAGGTTGGCGCCGTAGGCACGCCAATGAAATCCTGGACTGACACCAGCTCTCAGTTCCCTCATTGTTTACTTTCACGAGTAGGCAGCGTAAACTTTTACTTCATCCACTCGACAAATCCGAATAAAAGTTTTCGCGGTAAAATCTAAAAAAAAAAAAACGAATCCAAACGTTACGGGCGCTAGAAGGTTTTCGGTGACGTCTCTGTAATCTCTTACATTCGTAAACATTAGCCCAGTGTGTTTCAACAAATTCGCTTTAACTGTCTTTTTTTGTATGTGTGTGTCTGTTGAGTAAAGAAGTTTTCTTCTTTTCATCTAAATGTTGTTTCTTCTAACTCTGTTACGAAACTGTGCACGAAGCGAACCGGGATTTACACTAGGCCGCAATACAGGCTCCAACGGGCTAAAACAAGAGTCGTAATTACTGCAAGAAAAAAAAAAGAATAAAAAGGAATTAAAAAAGATATATATATATACAGGCCATTATATCTCAGTGCCATTTTCTCTCTACGGATCAAATGAGTGTCTGCTAAAGTTTGTGTTCTGACCTTTTTTTTCTGTCAACAGGACGGTTTCTTTATACATTAAAGGAATTCTCTGCTGAGAGTTTCCTTTATGTTACGTTAGCCGACCCTAGTTGCGCATTCGGCTTGAGTTATGCAACGAAGGCGCCACATTATTACCTGGCCCAGTAGATTTCCAATGTGGCATATGATTATTAAATGTAAAGCGATCATAGAAGATAGTTGATTTAGTAACTAATATTTGTAATACGAACACTTCGATATTTAATGAATGAACGCCAAACAAAAATAAAGTAGTATAATGCGGCCTCTGAGAGTGTTTTCTGAAGAAACGCATTATGAGGTTTTGCTACGCTCTTTTTTCATATCTGGTGACAGATATTTCGTTATGTTCATTGCGTAGGGTGTTTTTCTTTCCTCACTTCTGCAAAAGTTTCTAAAAAAATAAATAAAAACAGTATCGGCATTTAAAAAAAAAAGATCAAAAGAAAGAAATAAAAGAAGAAAGTCGGGAGCGCAGGGTTCGATGCTAATTGGCGATAGTGAACTTGGTCATAAAACACCAGATAAGAAGCGCAGCCAGGACATCTGGCTACGTTGCATATTTTGTAAAGAACTGTGAATTTCCTAAATGCTTGTATGTTAATACAATGAATGCTCTGGTGACATGAGTGAATATACTTATTCCCAAGCTAAGGTTTACTGTTTAAAAACAAGAGCGATGAGAACCGTATTACTGATGTTTTATTTGTATTTATTTATTTTCTTCTTTAATTATTTTTTATTGATTTTACACGTTGGCGCGAAGGCATTATATGAGTGTGTAATACAAAAAGGAACGAGACATAGATTTCAAAACATAGGTTAGGAAAAATACAACGTTAAAATAAATGTAAGATCATGTTGTTAGTCACCTTTTTGGAGGACAAGACTGGGTCATTTATGGAGACGATGGATTCAGGAAGGCTATTCGATGCAATAATCAAACTAGAAAAAAAAATTGAGGAATCCGAAAGTTTTTTGTTTTTTTTAGACTTTTCAAATTATGGCCATGGTTGAAGCGTGAAGATGACTTATACGCATTTGGTTGAACAGCAAAAAAGGTGCGAGTTGTTTTGTTATAAAATTTATGAACAAGACATAATTGCGCCTTGGTCATACTGTAGACCACCATGTCGGAACATTTAAAGGAGTATGAATGCAACGAATGTACAGCGATGCTGCTGCGCAAAAAGATAATAATAGATCAAAATAATATGAAACTAATTTATGGTCAAACGTTTAGCTACAAAAAATTAACTGCTAATATTTTGGCACGTCGTTCAGCGCGGGTTAAACAAGGTCAAAATAGAGTAATCATATTTGGCTGTAAAATGCGCTTACCGCCATCTACCATTTCATAGTGCTTTTTTATCCAATATACATAAGATAAAAACTGAAGCACCCTGCATCTTAGATTCCTTGCCTGCCTTTCCAGGTAATACCGGCGCCATAAACCGTCGACGCAATTCTGTGCTTTTTTATACATATGAGAATAAAGCTCGCAAAAGATTAATCTTTTTTTGGGGGGGAGGGGCGGGGAGAGGAAGGGGGGGGGAGGATACTTCTATTTAGCGCGAAAACGTGCAAAAGAGAACACAACCGCATCGTTAAACTTTCATAGACCGCGCAAGGATGTTCAGGAAAACGTCAAGCTGGTGAGCCCAGAAGCCAGCGTTGAATGTCTTGCACTCTGTGCCGCGTACATTGAGCGCAAAAAAAAAAAAATAAAAACGGAGCTTTTTGGGGCTTTTAGACGGTGCCTCAAGGAGGTCTAAAAGATGGATGCGTCTCCAAGGACGCGTTGTTTTCGTGTTACGCCAGGCGACATTGGCCGCGGCGCGCGTTTGGGGGTCGTTGCTTGGAAGAGTGCCTCGGCTTCGATATTTTTATTCTTGAAATGCCAGCCATGCTTCTATCAGCAGAAATACACTCAGAGTATCGTAATCCTTCCTTGTAGAGACCGACGCGAATGCTCCGTTTTGGAGATGGGACGGAGTGCCGTGCAAGTCGCGATCGAGACCGGCCCAGTTCTAATACAGAGCTAGCATCTAGAAGTACGTGTTTACGAAAGTATTTTTTCTTTTTCCGAGTGGCGTTTTATTATGTTACTGAATTCCAAGAATTGCTAGAGGAAGTTTTGTATACTTGTAAAAGACTGGTGAAAGCAGTACGCGTACAGTTACTAAATATACCAGAACAGTTATAAAAGAACACAAAATATGTTTTCCTACAAGAAGCCATTCTTTCTTTTTTTTTTTTTAATGTGGGAGAGCTAAAATAGGCACGTATTCATGGTTTTCTAGATTTTGAGGTACAAGTGCAGAGTTTTATCAAACAGTTTTCACAAGCGATTTTGTTAATCCTGAGACCGCTATGGGTCCACGAATTAAGACGAGCTTCGAGCATTGACACAATATTTTCAAAGGCTGCGGTAGCTGTACACGCTGGCTGTATACGTCAGAGTAACCATATAGGCTCCTCAAGGGAGTTAAACGTGGTTAGTCAAGCGAGGCCGCACGCTGCGGTGGTCCATTTCGTTTTATAGTTTTAGCAGCGTCCTCGTGAGAGATTTGGCGTGCTAGTAATTGACACAGCGAATGCGCGAGAGCACAAGTAATATAGACGCTGTGCACACGCGCAAGTTTAGAGCCGCCATTGCCGACTTTCTCTTGTCTTACCGAGATGTCGAGCCACTAAAGCAGGCTTTAACGAGCCCCCACAAAGGCCTATGCTGAGGAGAAGGACGCAGTAGCACCTCAAGTGGCAAGAACCTGTTCTGCTGTGCCAATGATGAAGTGAAGCGGACGCAATAAGAGGCAACAAAAACTGAAGGTCGGTTATGGCGGCGCCCATGCACGGCCGCTGTAAAGCGTCTATATCGCGGACCCGTTTACCAGAAGTGGTGTTTTGGTGCCCCTTTCAGTTCACACGTTGAATCTTCTGTCGGGAAAGATACGTCTCTTTTAACGAGCCATCCTCCTACTTTCTGCATCTCTCACAATCTCGTTTAGAAGTGCGGATCTTTTGTTTGTTAGTAGCAACGGGACACGGTTTTCTTCACTCTCAATCTTGAGAGCGTTCCTCCCTGAATTTATTGCACGGCGCCCTTTTTTGGATATTTTTAAGCTACGAGTAGTCGCCGAGGCGCATGTTGCGTTTGTCAATGAGTTGATGTGTGTACAATGCTGCCCGAGGTCATCGGAGCTGTGAATGAATACTTGAAATGTGCTTTTTTTTTTTGTGCGTCATTCGACCTGCCTAGCGTCTTTCTTCGTTACTTGCGAGATGATGCCCAAGACTGTTGTCGCAAAGAAAACATAATTTTTGTTCCTTTTGAGACTTTGCTTTATTATTGCATCGAAGATGAGCGCAATCCAAACTTCGTACAGAAAAACCGGGCACCACGATGTCTGCCAGTTTCTCGACTTTTTCGATGCTTCACTCAAAGCGATGTTCCGTGTGGTTGTCACCGCTAACGCGATGGTAAACAATTATTACTTTAGCGGCGCCCTCATCTTCTCACCTCGTACTCAGACTTACAGCACGACGAGATCGACGACTTCCACACTTCGACAACCTCTGGCCTCGCCGGCGACGTTCATTTTTTTTTCTAGCGCGTAGTAGATCCGCCAATTATCTTGGTCACGTTGGTATCGCCCAGGCGCAGACGCGCCATAATAGCGGCTCGTTTTTGTTGTTTTGTGTTGTTTTTTCGCTTCCTCCTTCTCTCCTTCGTGACGGATCGCTTCATGTTTTGAGATGCATGTACCCTTATTTTAGTGACCCTATTGGAATGCCGCGACGACAGCGACACTTGCCTTCCTTCGTTCATTTTTGTTTTGTTTTCCAGGACCTCTACGTCCAAACGCCAGAATAGCAAAAACAAATGATGGCACTTCAATTTTTGTGACGTTATTTGTTGCCACTTTCGGACCACTTGCGGTGCGTGGGTAGAATAGGACGCTAAACACCCCAGCCGGAGACGCGTTGCAGGCAACTCATAGAATCATGTGATGTGATGATTGAAAATCGATTGCGCATTACATGGTTTCGGTTCCGAGTCAGATTTCCTGGGCAGACACGTGACGCGCTTTTGTGCGTAGATTGCGGTGGCACCAAACGCCGACTCCTGCATCAGCGTAGCCCGAGGCTCTTGTAAAACAAAATGTGGGGATTGAAATTGGTCTTAGAGGTGTACTCTGCTGCTGCATAAATTTTCGTAGAACTAGCTGTGGGTGGCGCAAGAAATGAGAAAGGGGGGGTGGAAGGGCTCATATAAGAGATGCCGTGCCTTGTGCACTCGTCCCATATGTGTTATTTGTGGCAGCTTGAGATAGGTCTACGAACTCTTGCCGCATGATGATGGCTTGTGCGTCAGAAGAGAATGCCCGTGGCTCGGAGTCCCGTAAAAGCAATGTTGCAGCCCCCGCGCTGTTATCTTCGAGTCGCATAAGAGTAAATGCGTGCGAAGTAAGCCTACGGAGAAACCCTGTGGCCCTGAACTCGTCAAACACAAAGTTGGAGCCGAAAGTTCGCGGATCGCGCCAATTGGGCGTCAGCGACAAAAAGGTGAAGTCATCGTCTTGATTGTCCAATGGGTGCACTCCGTGAACTTCGGCACCAACTTTGTGTTCGAGGAGTGTAGGGCCCCTGGGCGCACTATTGGGCCATTTGAAACACACGATACGAATTGTCTTTTTTTCTTTTTCGAATGAAGCACACACGAATGAAAGGAGCTGACGGCGCCTCCGTGCCGGTCGCGATAGCATATTCGCCTTGCCGCGTCGTTGGTGTAACCACGGTGCGAGGAGTGCGTCGTCACACATGAGAGCTCACAGGTTCTTTTGTTTCCTTATTTACGCGTTCAAAATAACTTCAAACTTATTTTGACGTGCGTGACGTCACATCCGTGACCAAGTTTTTGTGACATCGACTTCTCCACTTTTCACCCCCTACCAAGTGTAAAAAAAGTAATTTTACAAAAAACAAAACAAAAAACAAGTGGGTAAAGGACAGTAGAAAATGCAGCTTCAATTATAGCAGTCGGCGAAAACCAGAAAAGGTACGGGGTGTTTAACCTAGAGGTAAGACGGCTGTGGAGATCTGCTGGCGCTGGGTTTGAGAGTTAATTGATGCAAATTATGTCGAATGAGCGCTACCTTTTTCTGAATTGCTGTCGAATGTCGTAGCTTATAATGCTCTTAGCAATCAGTGTAGGTCCTCCATTTTTTTTAGATTCAACCAGAATGAATTTTTTGAGGAGGTTTTTTTTTTATTTGGCCGCGTACTGAAAATAGAGTACATGTCGAGAAGTTCCGAGATATTTGGTGTTGTAAGTGTGTGCTGCACTTACAACATAGAATAGCCTGTCGATTCAAGAAAACCGCCTAGTTGCACTGAAAGGTTAACCTTGGGTTTGTTTCAGGGTAATACGTTTTTTTCCCTCCCGAAATGAATTTATTATTATCTAGTGCGTTATGTTCATTATGCCCTCGCACTTGGCAAAATATAGTAACTTCGATGAATTATATACTCTGTGAAAAAAGAAATTAATCATTTGGACTTAACTTCGCCGTGCAGTACACACACGGAAAAAATTAAAACCGGAAAGAGCAAACCGAAACAAATATTTAGAGAAATATTTATTTAGCTGTAGCTCTGACGCTTCAACAAATTAGTAGAAGAATGAACGAATACTTGCAACTAGGTTCAAGCACTTGTCGCGCGCTTTATGCGACTAGTATACGTGTCCGGAAATACAAGTCTTCATGCCGTAACGCATGCGCGAAAAAAAACGAAGTCGAAATTCGCGCCAATAAATATGTGAACAAGAACAAACACTTCCGAACCAGTCTTTTTGAGCAATGCGCCGATAAACTAAGGGAGACGATGAGACAAAGGCAGCAAGCTTTAGATCTACCCACTAATCGGTCCAATCAGAGCTCGGCACTTTGAAGTCCCCTCTTGTCTCCTCCTCTCCCTCAGTTTCTCGGCGCATTGTCAGCGACAGTTTAAGAAACACGCGGCGTGGCTTATGAATGCCACGATCTCATTGGCTGCGGATCAATAATTGGATGCTTAGTTTGGTAAACGTTCACTTATTCCGTCACGCCTCTTTCTCTCTTCTCTCTCTTATATATATATGTACTAAAAACAAATCACGAAAATAAAACCGAAAAAAAGCGAAATACTACGCTCAGAAAAACAAAAAACAAAAAACCGAAGCATTTTTCGATCGATATTCGGAATTCGATCAAAGGACGTGGTTTACCCGACGAGACTCACTTCTAGAGACAACCGTGCTGAGTAAATGCCCGGAGGAAGTCGATATGGCGGAGATAGCTTCAGCTGCCGATGGCTCGCGGGGAAATTGACTTAGGAGTAGACCGGTTCGTTTAACAATGCGGCTCTGCCGGGCACGATCGCTCGTCTATTTGTTTGTTTGTTTGAGTACGCTTGTCCCTATCTGAGAACCCATCGCAAGAGGAACTACGGCGTCAAGCACGCCCCATCCTGCGCCGAAGACCAGCTGCGCTGCGTAAACACGCCTGAGTATGTTTGTTCAGGACAGGATAGCGATCTTTCTTGGCTAGAACCACGTTTCCTCGAGAAAAGCGAGGTATCTTTTATTCTTGTAATTTGTAGTTTCTAGAAATTTCATCTGTATTCCTCGAGGGTTGTTGTCGTTTTTACTCCTATGGCAAAGAACAAAGCAACCTGCTAGCTTATTATTATTATTTTATTTTTGCTGAATCTGAATTGGGCATTGGTTATGAAGGCTGCCGCTATGCTGCTTTCTCGAGAACCGTCCAACATTATACACCATTCCAAT
>JAZHYW010000006.1:0-23292 GCA_037355805.1 Ixodes ricinus
TTTATTAATAATACTAATTATTAAATAATTAATTATTCGATGGGCCAAACTGCCTCATTGTTAATTAGGCAGTTTGACCCATCGAAAATATATTTTGATTTGCTCCACAGAAGTACCTTTCTTAAGCCTTGGCACAAGCGAGCTGAAACAGCCTGTGCATAAGGAATTGAGCAATTTATAAATAAACTGCTGTCTTGCGCAGGATGAAACTGAAGTGATATGAAAACACGAAACTTAAATAATAAAAAACAGACTTATTTTCCTTGATGACTCCAAGCAGATTGCAAACATTTCTTAAGATTCGTCGCAATATGCATGGACAAGATTAATGATGATATTCAGTAGCCCGAGAAGAATTCTTTAAACGTTAGCAATGGGCAGATAGATATGTTCGGAGGTAACCAACGGAATATTGTCAGATTATGAAGGCAGTTATCAAACTGAATGTCAAACAGCGCCCAATTGAAGCGTGACACAAAACAATCACATCACTGCATTTGACCTTCCATGAAAGTTTGGTGAACTCATATATTCGAGCTAGCCATTGCCGGATTATAATGTCACATAACCTCAGGAAATAATAACAAAAAAGTTCCCTAATCAAAATAAGGCACGCATTAAGCTAAAAGCAACGCAGGAAACTGATTATCTTTCTGAACGTCCTTTTCATTTCAAAATCTGACAGACAGCCTACATGTGTTGCCTGCCCTTCAGGGACGTCGATTCCCATCGTAAATGAATTTCTCGTGCTTCAATTCATTCAAGCGATAAAAAAAAAGTTTACAGGTTTGGGTAATGCCGAACTAGAGCGCAGCTCTTGAGGAGGAGGAGGGAAGGGTAGGGAGGGGAAGGAATGCCCCTCCTCCCCCTCCATACCCTTCTCCGCTCCTCTCCTGCTCCCCTTCCATTAGGCGGGAAATGTTCGCTAAAGTTCCCAGTAGATTTAGTGAAAATTTCCCCTCTATATATAGCGGGAAATATTCCTGCTAAATTTAGCGGGAAATTTACCAACATTTTCCCGCTAAGTTTAGCAAAAATATTCCGCTATTTTTAGCGGGGAAACTGAATTGTTGTTGAGGTCATGTGACGTCAACTTCTCCGCTAAAATTAGAGGGAAAACGTTTCCGCTAAATATTACGTGACGTCACATTCATCCACGAGACGTCACGAGGGTAAAAGTTTCCTGCTAAATGTGGCGGGAAGTTTTTCTGCTAAATTTAGCGGAAAATTTTCCCGGGTTGAGCGGCGTCGCCGTCGTTGTCGCCGTCGCCGTCACGGTCGGCGTAACCGTGCGTTGTATTATGGGATGTTTTCCATAATGACGTCACACGTAACGTCACGTGGTACAATTTTTCCACCAAATTTAGTGGGAAAACTCCCTTGCTAAATCTACCGGGGAAATATTCCCGCTTAATTTAGCGGGAAATTTACCATCATTTTTCTGCTAAATATATTTGAAAATTTAGCAAACATGTCCCCGCTAAATTTAGCGGGGAAACTAAATTTGTGTTTAAGTCACGTGATGTCAATTTTCCCGCTAAATTTAGCGCGCCTAAGAGCTGGGCTCTAAAATAAAAAAAATAAAAAATATATTTTTGAAAGTTTGTTCTGACCTGAGTAAGTACTATAATAAAAATGAATTCTTTCGCAGTTTATATAATACATTCTAAAGAGTATATTTTAGGCCATGTTCGCCGAATCGTGCTGGCATTCCCAATTTAAGGCAAAACGCTCATGTTACACTCATCACTGAGCACGCGTAAAATTTTTGATTTTGCTCTCCCGGTTAGAGTGTTTTCTCGACTCAATAATAATAAGCAAAACCTCTACCCTTCTGTGCTTGTTCGGTGCTCTTTGCTCTCCACTGTATTGCTGTCACGATTATACGTAGACGCATTTTTTAGCAATTTGGTTATCGATACAGATACAGCTAGATGATTTTCGGCAACGTGAAAACTTAGACTTGCCGAAAGAAATGCTATAGTCTTTAAAAATAAACAAAAAAAAAAGAAAACATTTCAGGAACCTGGGTGCCGCATTTTATTAATCAGGAGCACATTCGCTGGATTTAACACTTTATGCGGGTCAGCAATGTTGAACAGAATTGAAGTTCAACATCGTCCCGCATCCGCCATATTCGCTTGATTTGGGCCCCTCGTACTTTTACCTGTTCCCGAAAGTTACAACATTTCTGGATGGAAGACAATTGCGGCCGAATGAATGAAGCGGTAATCCATGCTGACAGCGGTTATTTTGGGGTTTTGAAGAAAGTAACTTTCGAGAGAGAACCGAGAAGCTAGAGAAAGCTTGAACCAAGTGCATTGATCATCGATTTGTGAAAAAGCAGAATAAAAGTTGAAACAATTTTTTTTTTTATTTAAGCACTTTTACATATAAGCTCAAATTGTGTGTAAATACGTTTTGCTCATTTACGTTTTACGTTATTGAATGCGATTTTCTACATATTAAGAACTCATTTCTCTGTGATGTCTTCATAAAATTGAATCATAATGCCCGCTTGACACGAGGCAATTTTTCCCAGTAATTTGACGTCGGGACACCAGCAACATGGTATGGTGCCTGGAACGCCTCTCCGACTGGTGTGCTCACCGCGTCCAAAAAGGTGGTCCCTCGATTTCTGTCTGATGACGTCAAAGACGTGTCATGCTGTCGCCGGTCGCGACCCTGGCGGCGTTCCAACAGCTGTGGTGGATGTAGCAGACGCCTGTTCTGCTGCAGGTCACTCTCCATTGTGACAGTCCACGAAAGCTACAGCAGCCGGAAGTTGGGACGCCTGGGACGCTATGACGACAGAGACACTCGCGTTCGCTCGTGCTTTTCGCCAGCATTTCTACGACCAACCGCTAGGATCGCGACAGGCAACAGCATGACACTCCGGCTTCTGTGACGTCATTCGTTGCCACTTTGGGACCACTTTTGATGTATGGGCGGGACAGGACGCTAAACACACCAGTCTAAGACGCGCTCCAGGCACCATAACCATGGTAAGCCCGTGTTCACACGCAGCGATCGGAACTGCTACAATTGGTAGCATGATCATTCATATTGAATTTTCGTGCACTGTTTATATACACTTACGGACTGTAAACCCGTTTTTAAATCTTGAAATGGCGTTTGAAATACTAACTCATCTTTCTGGAAGGATTTGTTCCCCAAAACGATCCATTTCAAACCAGAACCAAGTCCTTAGTTGTCATCATCACCACCACAGGAATATCACGTAAAAATATCACGTCCCTGATTGACGACTGCCGCTTCTTTCGTCTCCGAGTTGACAGAGTTGTTTGTCCCTTTCGAGCCAGACTCGATTACAGCAATTCGTGTTCCAGCGCGAGAATCTAGAGAAAGCTAGATAACAACTCGCCAGAAACACCAAAATTGCGGGGAAAATTTCCCCTTCTGAAGCGGGCCTGAGAAAAATTATGGCAATAAAATGTCTTTTACCCTAAGCATATGCCATCTTCGATAATTGTTTTCCCTAAATGGTTGACATACCAATTGTAAATTACATTCACAACATTGCAGGTGCAGTGCCCAAGAGAGTTCTGTATCGAAGGAAGCAATTTTGAGAACTTACTCAATTGAATTAATAAATATACTTACGAAGGCACCTTGTCTTGAAAAAATGGCGGTTGAAGTATTCCAGCAGGGAAGGCTGAAATATAGGTTGTATGATTAACCTCAGTATTGATTTAGAACAGCCAATGAAGCACGAAGGAAGTACTGTTTCCTAAAATTCGCAAAAAATACTAAAAATTATGTTTTGAAAGAGTGAATGCAAACATGATCTGTAGTGAAGTTAAAGAGATTGTGAATAAAGCACATTAGAAAATCGAAAAAAGTACTACTTGAATGAAGAATTGGCTAGAACTTTCCGATATGAAGACGGTTGACAGTCTGCGAGTCTTTTTGGATGTCCTGTATTCTCGTACTTTTGTTTGATACTATTATTATACAATAAATGCTAAAACCAAAACCAAAAACGAATGTAAATTTGCCATAATTTTATTTAAAAACATTCGAGCCCAAAGTAAAAATAAATATTTATCTTTAAAATTAAACGTTATGCGAATAATTGATCAGCAAAAAATCGCATTTAACATTAGCAAGGAAACCGGTAGTCTCCTTTACTAAAAGCAACATTTTGTAAGTTACCCAGGCAGGCGATATTCTGCGAACTGAACTAGTTCTTTAATTCATTCATCATAAATTTGTGCTACGTTTTGTATAAAAAAAGAAGACAACTCCATTAGCCCAATACCCGTATACAACATTTGTATGTTCAGGAACACAGAAAAAATGATTGAAAGAATGGCGATTATTCCACGTCTAATGTCCACCGATCCTGATAAATACACGGTAAAGACGGCCACTCGCCTAATTCTCTTCCCCTTTAAAGAAATTGCTTCGACTTAGAATGAAACACCATGTAGGCTATATCAAGAACTGCGTGATTGGTTTTACATACTCAACCGTTGTCTCTAACACAGTTTAACTTTCTGCCTCTCATAATATATATTTTGTAGAAAAGATCAGAATTTAGTGTTAATATTTCTGATGAAAATGTCGGCAGTCCGTGACCTACAGTAGCAGAGTGTTTGGTCTGCTTTGGTCAAAACTGGGATGGAAAAATTATAATTTGTTGATAAAATTCAGATAAATTTCATATATTTGGTTTAAATAAAATTGATTTGATTTAAATCAAATTAAGTTTGATTTAAATCACTGTAACTTGATACAGTTACACTTTATCACAAGGTTCACCACCAAATCTCTAGAGATGTCCGATCAGGTGGATGTCCAAAATCCAACTGGACTTTTATTCTAATCATCTCAAGCCTCGACCTTCTCTTCTTTTACTAGTGATCTCTTAGTGGCGCGATGCCACAATATGATATATGATATATTTATTTTAGCTCAGAAGAGCTTTGCAATATCACTGATAACAACGCAGGAAATATCTTTACTAAAAATGTGAAGTATAGTTGAATTAACAACTTTTTATTCATGTAATCCCTGTAATTCTAGAAAAAAAATCAACGTGATAATTCTATTTAGTGTAAATGTTTTTTTGTGCTCTAACTTTATTGCAGTAGGACGTTCCTTTTCTAGTTTTAGTTTCTTTTGCGTTTTGATTTTGTTTCAATAGAACGTTACCTAGCTGCCGATTGAAGTGGAAGATAAAAACAAAGATCAACGCTTCGATTGGGCTCGAAAGTACTTTTTTGCTTGCGTTCATCCTTGCAGGAAACTTTCTTGCTTGATAATTGTTTGATATAAATACAAATGATACACACATTGAAAGCACCGAATGAAAGACAAACGAAGAATAAAAATAGTTACATATATTTTTTTGTCAGAAAACGTTTGATTTCATTTTTCATAGTAAAAATGGTCTGATTGAATTAAGTATTTAAATATTGAATTATATCATGCACCTTGATCAATACGTGAAAAATTCAATACTCTGTAGAGTACCATTACATCTTTATACAAAATGTAGCCTCAAAATTAGTATAACTAAAATTTTCCCCGAGAAAAATTTAGCACGAATAAAGACATATAAACGTTTATAAAGAAAATATACAGGGTGTTTCACGAAACGTGGACAAATTCGATATTGCGAAAACTACGCATCGCACCGAAAAAAGGCTTGTGTTGTTTTGGTCCTGGGCCAGGGGCCTTTTTAGAAAAAATTAATGAAGTCCGAGATAATTATATTGTTATTTATTTTTGCACAATTAACTTTTTTATTATTGGGTTTAAGGGCATGCTTTCAATTAGAAAATTGCTCAGCATCGCCAAAAACAGTAAATCAACAAATTGCAGAACGATAGAAAGCACGCGAAGCATTTTACGGCTTTCTAAAAAACCGTACAAATTCGACGCGTTTTTAAGTTTCGGTTTGTTATCGGAGCGCATCTCCGCCCCGGCAGCACCGCGACCCGTGGAGAGATAGTGAAACCAGCCTCTGCTGCGTCGCGCGATGACAGCGCAGCAGAGGTTGGGTGCACTATCTCTCCACGGGGCGTGGTGCTGCCCCGTGGAGATGCGCTCGGATAGCAAATCGAAACTTAAAAACCCGTCGAATTTGTACGGTTTTTCAGAAAGCCGTAAAATGCTTCGCGTGCCTTCGACCATTCTGCAATTTGTTGATTTAGTGTTTTTCGATGACGCTGAGCAATTTTCTAATTGAAACTATGCCCTTAAACACAATATTAAAAAGTTAATTACGCAAAAATAATTAACAATTTAATTATCTTGGACTTTAAAAATTTTCCTAAGTAGGCCCCTGGCCCAGGAGCAAAAAGACACAAGCCTTTTTTGTTGCGACGCGTAGTTTTCGCAATATCGAATTTGTCCACCTTTCGTGAAACACCCTGTATATCACTATTACATGACAAATTGTGGTAGCAGGTTAGCAGTTCTCACAAGTTATAATGTAATAAACGTGATTAAAATGCCTTTTTTTATAATTTTAAATGTCCGTAAACATATCCACTACTCTGCTAAACGCTGGGAACGTATATTGTGCGACAAAATACAAGAGGGTTGCTTACTCATGTCGTTAGTCATTGGATTGTAAAACGCATTCACTACTGCCACGCCTGCGTACCACCTGGGCAGTTTGATAAAAAAAAATTTAACTTTTAACAAGTGACATAAATATAAAACGAATATATAAAATAAAGCAAACGACGACAATACTCACTCATCTTCTTTCTTATATGGTTGTCGTAAATTCTGAAGATCTCTAATGTAGTTATTTAGCTGCAGGCCATACAATACATTCACAAATGAATCGTTCAATAAAACCTCAGGTGCCTATAAGAAACACATATATATAATTTGTGTGCCTCGGATTTTTTCCTTAAAGAGTGTACTATATTTGTAGCACTATATTTGACGAACTATCGATTATAAAGTTGAAATTTTACGCGGTGTGGACCATCCAGAGGTTCGGATTATGCAAGGATTTGTTTCTTCAAGATCTTTTTTTATTACGATACGCGACAGATTTTTTGAATGACAGAATAGGTTAATAATTTATGTATGGTACATGCTTCTTGATGAGTTTATAAAGAAGGCATTCGTCCAAGTGCACTGTGTGTGAGATTTTGTTTTACCTACGCACTAAGCATGAGATGTGGACTATGAACCGTGTGTTAACTATGCTGCAAGTGCGGACAACATATGGATAAACGTTTGGTTTTCAACCAAAATTCGCCCCTGGGGACTGTAAACTGGGTGGTGACTACAATCCAAAACGAATATAGCGTATCTAAAGATAATACGTTGACTTAAGTTTGCCATCCAACGAATAATTGATTGAGATCAACTATCTCTTTTAAGTCTTCTCAGTCGTTGATGAAGCAGCCTCTATATTTGGTCAGCCGTATATACTGTGAGACTGATAATGTGTGCCGCTGCAAGCCGACATCGTCATCGTTGGTGATGTCATCACATGTGTTTCAGCCGCCATTGCCGTGATGGTATTCAGCTTACGGTTTCGTAGCTCCAGGGTTTTTTCAGCAAGCTCGGAAGGAATTTGGTGTCAGTGCGTGATCTAGAAAACGCACCTCTACCACGTTGTGAGGCAGCGAAAGGTTGGTCAGTAGATGATTTGACTTTTTCTGTCGAATCTCCAGCACGAGCAACAGAGCGGCTGCGCTATTCAGCTGACGATGTTGATGGTACCACAGACCAGCTACCGATGACGACGACGTCAGCCATGAGTGGGGTAGATGATTGCTCTCACAAAATATATAAAATATCATTGAAAAATGCAACATATTGGTGATATTACCATATTTGTGCAACCTCAGTATATAGTAAGACGAGAACACTTGAACTCATCTAATACATACAATAAAATCTTACCCACAGCATGAAAGATGATAAAACTTATCGACGTCATATCACTTACGTATTGGTAAAGGCCGTTAAGATACGTGTCGTTCAGTATCCAAGGGGGTAACCAATTTTAGTTCCCATTTTTTGAAGCTAAAATGAATGACATCGTTATTAGGTGATGATAGTATTTATAAAAGTAAGTACCTTTCTCATTGCCTCCTCAAGTGTAGCATTATCCATCCATGTACTATTTTCAAGCATCTCTCCAAAAGTAGTGTTAAGCACATCCACTAATTTGTCCATCTGGTAGAAAAAATAAAGTAATAATGTTAAAGTCTCCTCATTATTATTTTATCTAAAGAATTGTGACTGATATTTCATATATGTGCCCTGTTTGTTGTGCAAAATTCCGAGGGAGGAAATACCACTAGTCTCTTGTTTTTATTATGGCAGAACTGTTTCACTTACACGAAACACTTACACAAGTTCCGCCCATTGTTTACAATAGCCGACAAATATTGATTCTGTCTCTTCTATTTTACGAGAAAATAAGAATTTATACAGTCTTCAGCATTTTCCACGAGAAACTGCAATGGTCCCATGAGATTTCATTCTTAATTTGATATTTGCACCTGTTTTCATGCAACTTGACAAACCATATTTTGCCCTACACTGTACGAACTGAAACTAATCATTATACGAAATACGCACAGAGTTGTTGAAGGTTAGGGCTGTCTAAGACTGGTAAAACAAGAAAGACCCATCCGTACAACCAAGAAAATTACCGATCTCCTGTGTTTCAAAATTAAACGCAAACTCCTTTTCTGGCACCACCAACAGAAATTTTAAAACGCCAGCCCTGACCGCTTTATCTCGTGACAAAAATTTCTTTCTGCTCTAGGGGTTGAAATTCACACTTTGCAAACCCTTAAGGATTCCGTTTTACGAGGACTATTGCGATATGCCAATTTTAGAGTCTATTACGACATGTCAGCTTGCAACTTACTTAGAATGGATGCTTGGGCGAGTTGGATATTCATATTGTAAGAGAAGCGCAGAAGTAAACTCACTCATACTGAAGATGCAGGCACACCAGAAAAACAGCGCGACTTGAGTGACCGTTTTTCTTGGTGTGCCTGCATCTTCAGTGTGAGTGAGTTTACTTCTGCGCTTCTCCTACAATTGTAACTTACAGGACGGTTTTTCAATAGGATAAAGGTAGGGTTTCTGGGTTCTGCAGCAAGTGCTTTGGCGCCCTGAGCTCTGTTTTGCGGGGCGCCGTGGTAACAACCGGGATTACGGGATGGACATATAAATTACTGTATTTTTGATACAATTCAGTGCTTGAGGTCTTAGCGAGAAATTTTGTACATTTGTGGCAAAGTAGGGCTTCAACTATTCCTTGATCTACTTAAAGAGACACTGACACAACTCAAAAATATTTTTAAAATCTTTAGCTGGTTGATTTATTATTGTGTCAGCAGACTACCCAATTAATACTTTAAGCTACAGCGTCACGTATATTTTTAATAAAGAAAAAAAACACAACTGCTTGAAACCGACACTGGACTGGGGAGGAAGAAGAAATGTAGAGGACGAGAGTGTTGCCGGGGGTCATGTGTCTACAGCCGACCTCGTCCTCATTTGTTTTACCCCCTACGTTTTACGGTCTAGCGAAGCGGACGAAAACCGTGCACGTCGCACGCTGCACGCAATACGAAAATTCTAGCAGCTCGTGCTTGATGTTTGCGCGTTTTTCAAGCTGTAACCAATTCGTGTTCCTAAGGCGAGCGATCTCTTCAGCCAGGAGAAGGGGCGACGACTCGGCGACGTCTTCGCGCGAATCAGCTTGGTGGTTGGGCGTGTCGTAGAGAAACAAAATCCTAATTGTTTTGATCGGTAAAAGATTTATTTTGCGAAGCTAGACAAATTCGCCGGTACCGCGAACAACATTTCTGAAGTAGAGGTCCCAAGCCCGTCGTCCGCCGCCATCACGTAGTCCGCTTCGTTCAGCAGCCCAGACCGTGACTCCCGCGATACGATGCCATGTTGAGAATTACGCAGAGAACAGGGAGTGTAGATCGTTTTCAAAGGCCCGCTTCCGTTACGGGCTCGCGCTTCTGAGCATGCATCTAAGTGGCAGCGCGAGCTCCCGCTACTAAAAGCGTGGCCTGAAAACATGATCTACTAAGACTTTCTAATGCATAGAGTGCCTCCGGTTTTCTGTGGAACTTTTTCTTTCGATCAACGTAGTTTCAGCTTTTTAGAAGCCAAAAAAATAGGTATCATTTTTTCTATTTTTAATATTGAGTGTGTGCCTTCGATGGCCCACGACTTTGATTAGATCTAGTGTGTGTGTCTAAACCATTGAGAACGACACGTGACCACAAAGAAGAGAGTGAGCGCGACTCAAATTAGCCAGTTCTCGGTCGGCGGTTTTCGCGCGGAAAGAAAACTAATTTCGAGCCGCAAATTCCGTTCTGGGTAGTTGGGCTCTCGTATATCATGCAGAAATAACAAACCTTGGTGAGCACAAATACCCTGTCAGTGTCTCTTTAAACAACAATACGACGAGACTAATACGTTTCGACTACCTTATGCATTTCCAGGTCATCTCTGTAAATAAAGGTTCTTGCAAACGCCTCGGCATATTGCAATGTGTAAAATATTATAAAAAATAATATATGAATAAAAGCTTAAAGCGATTGATTCAGGTCACAGGCCGTCCGACTCGCTCTACTCCATGCATATTTGAATTACACTAGTCCTAGAAATTGCTAAGAAACCAACAGCAGTAAAATAATTATAATGTTTGCAGCATGATGAAACGCTCAACAGTTCTCAACAATTACCGATATTCATGCCTTGGAATATATACATCGTAACGCTACAGTGTACGCTCAAATGCTTTCTGCGGGAACTAATTATGAGCCTCATAAAAATGCTCAAGTCGGTCCGCAATCTGAATCAATCCTTAAATAACATTTTGTGTAAATACACCAGCCAAAATACACCATTACGTTGCTTGTTTTTTGCCTTTGACCCAGTGGCACTGCTGTATTCTTAAATAACACCTCCGATAGTACCAATGCATTTAGGTTGAAAATTAGGTTTCGAAGATTACTTTTTACGAACTCTAATATATAAATATTAAGGCGCGTCTTGAAAACATCTTAGAATCGTTTTAGTTTGTATTGCAACTAAGAAAGATGTTCCCAGTATTTGACTGAAATCTGTGAAACATTCAAACACAACGTATCGTGATCAATACTCCAAGAAAATTAAAAAAGGTGTGCATTCTCAATCCAGGTGAATTTTGTTTTAAACAAAACTACGTAGAATATCGCGCATCCGCCCAATCCACATTAAGCGCCCATTCCCGAATTCGTAAGGTCCGAGAAATACGCACAGTACATTCATTATGTGAAATTGATGACCGGACAAGCGCCCATCCCCTATTTGTTTCTCGATTATCTCTAAATTTTGAGTGGGCGCTTGCCCGGTTTTCTACGGTAATTGTAGTATTTCAAAAGTTAAATAAATAAATAAATCGGAAGCTTAAAACATTCGCTTACAGATTTCTTGGCGTCTGGATCAAACATTTTCTCCACATAAAGACGACCCACTGCGTGTTTCATTAGGTCTGATATTGTGGTGGTACACCTTTTCCACTGTGGTACGTCTTTCGTTACGCCGTATGCCTTTTCATTAAACCTAAAGAAAATCTTGTCAAGCTCTTTGGATGCCAGATCACCATAAGTTCGAATTTGTGCCCAGTACGCATAATTGTACAGAGTAGACCTGACGGAAAACAAACCGGATAACACAAATATTACAATAACGTTTGTGATCGGTCTTCATATTCATCAGGTACACATATGCATTTACTTCAGTCTAATCCTTTTATCACCGGCGGTCGGCCAAGTAAGCAGGAATTGTAGGGCAATACAACAGACAAATTTATAATCTATCGTGACCTCTACTGCTCAAATATTAGTGGAAGTACAACTTTGAAATCGACCCTTTTTTCAATAAATAGGACAGTCCACATCTCAAGCAAGTTAGGAGCATGTGGTAGTTATAATTGATGCATCTTTGTTAACTCGTCCCAAATTAACATTTTCTCGAGTCGTATACCCACCTCTCTCTGCCTCTGTTAGCAGTATTGGCTTGTTTATGTACTAGATACTTTTTTTACGCAATCCTGCTGGTCGTTTTGTGCATTCAGTTAGTGCGGTGAGTTGGCTTGTTTTTTATGCCATTGCCTTCGCTGACGACCTAATGTGGTTGTCTGGTTTGTTGCTCTGTATGATGATGTGGCATCATAATCAATATTTTATTCATAAATATTTCTCATTGAAATCAACCCTTCAGCCCTGATGTGTTATGGAACCCTCTCAGCCCCTCAAACCCCTTCCGCCCATCAGACCCCTCAACCCTTCAAGCCCCTTCAGACCTTTAAACCTTTCAAACCCTCTCGGCCATTCAACACTTTAGACGCCTTAATTATTGTAAACCACAGGCCATATACACCGTTCTTTGAAACGTGATTAGAGGTTTATTTTAGATTGAGTTTTACATGCATGTTAAAACGCAGAAAGGTAATAAGAACAAACGTGTACGGAAACCCGAGCTCAGGCAGCTGCAAAATGAAGTAATGAGACTAAATAGCGGCAACTAAGTTATTTGTCGCCAAAATGTTTTTCGAGGCACTCACAATGCCACTGGGTAAATTACTGAGATGCATGGTGGTTCAACTCTTAAAACCAAGCAGGTGCACCAGATACATTGTCAGCAACACGTTTTTCTAAAAACCACGATCGCGAATCTACATCGGCCGGCGTTGACAGAATCCCAAGCACGGTCATGGTCTCATCCCTGGTGCCGTTCCGGTGGCGTTTCCAGGATTGCTTTCGCTCATTGGATGATCTTCTGAAGCCAAACGTACGAAGAGGTGCAAGAAGCAGGGCACTGGGAGACCTTCTTCCTTATCCGCACACTTAGCGACTTTAGGAAATAGATCTCAGGCCGTAGGGCGGGAAGCCCACACTGAGCAACTGCTTGTTGCGGTGGCTGCCCAATACACAACGTCCAAACGGCTTCCCCGACGCAGATATCCTGAAGAGGAACGTGATTTCCCCACAGACTCGTTAAAAATAGTTTGATGGATCAAGCGCTTTCCCGAGAAAAATTGCGACAGACCAGATAGGCCTCTCAAAATGCAATGATGATTTTCTCACACCCCTCGAAAATTCTTGATAGGTACGTGAGGCCCTTCAGAAAACTTTTGGCTGACATCCAAGATCTTTCAGTAATTCCTTAAATATAATTGAATACCGATCAGGAATCCTAGTGGGTTCCACTGAGGGTTCTAAAGTGGTAACATTATGGTGCTCGTGTCGCAGAAAAGTCCTTGTCGACGTCAATGTTGCCGTCGGTGGCACGGAAAAATTCTGATTGGTCGATAGGGCCATGACGTCACAGCCTCATGACATCGCGCTGGAATTTCAAACAACCCACAACGCTCATGTGAAACATGATGTCACGCGTGGAATGAAAGTGAATAAAACATGGCGTCTAATGAGAAGTAAAGGTTGCCGCATGTCTCTTATGATATCACTTTATAAAGTAATTCATTTGCCTTAAACAAAAAATTTGAAGAATTTTAGGCAGAGGCGGGATTCGAACCCATGACCCCTCGGTTGCGAGCCAGACAAGCTACGGACTAAGCTAAGCCGACACGCTTTTTAATTGTCTGTTTTTGACGGTGCTACAAAGCAACAACACATGCTCAAAGCCGAGTTAAATTACGCCGGCTCAAATGGCTGACACAGAAAGCTCTAAATATTTTTAAGGTTATCCAGCTCCTCTAGATGTGGCATTCATTAGGGCCGAGTTTGCCGGGCCATGTACAGTCAGTGCGAAATGAAACCCAAACGCCGGAACGCGTGGCCATCGACACAGGCTGCTCCACCTGGAGGGCCCTTGAGAACTAATGAAATGCACCGGGGCGCGAAGTTCAGATTCAGATTCAGATTGGTTTTATTTTTTCATTAGTAACAGTACAGATTATTGAAGAAACCATCTGGGCCCATAGCCATTGGCTAGTTTGGGCCCATTTTTAATAATGCATGAAAACAGTCACTGTTAGAAAGACCATAAAAGGAAACCAAGTAAGGACCGGTTTAGATGCTATAATCTGTTATGACACACAAACAACTTAACTAATGTAATGATAATTGTTCAAACAAAGGTAGTCATGGCTAACAAAGATTACCTGTATCGTGTGGGTTTGAGACTCAAAATGAAAATAGGCATGTTCTTTCAAAAAATATATGCTCTTTTAATGAGGCATTAAAGTTGTTTGAAAGTGTGACTGAGTTGCGGGTCCTACAAAGATAAGCTCGACCCTCGCGCGGCGCGTCTGGGACTTCCGCGTTTCGCCGGTGGCACGGCACGCTGTAAGCCCCGTCACATCCGATACACAAAGCGCCGTCACTCGCTTTGTGTTTCGAATGCCCAGCGATATCTCTTCAGCGCTGTCATTAATTATCAGTTTGTGTCGGAAGCCGAAATTAAAGTTGAAACATTTCGTGCACAGAGGACTCATAGGGCTTGATGACGTGTCACCGGAACCACGCTGGGACTCCGGTGAACAACGTGCAACGCGCGGTTTCTGAGAAATAGTGAGACGTCATGGACGCGAATTAAAATTCGTTTATTAACATGACCATACTCTTTATGAAAAAATGCTGCAAAAGACCGACGCCGATGCCGTCGTTTTTATAAGCAATTCGCATGTTTTCGTGCGAGGTTATCAGTCGATTTTTATAAAAAGCGAGAAATTGCTCGCTGACGCTGTCTTTGTAGCCACCGATATGCCAGGCGTATCGATTCCGGAACGAAATGAATTCGTCACCCTATTTGTGCAGGGTCTGTCGCAAAGAGCTATAGCCAGGTTAAGCGGCCGCCCGGTGCCGACCGAGCGACTGTGCGGCGATACAAAAGCACCCCGAGTGACGGCGCTACAGCGCGCCACCGGCGAAACGCGAAAGTTCCAGACGCCCCGCGCGAGGGTCGAGCACAGCTTAGTAGGACTCGCACCCTCGCACCCCGGCGCATTTTCATTAGTTCTCAGGGGTCCTCCAGGTGGAGCAGCCTGTGCCGATAACCACGCGTTCCGGCTTCGGGTTTCATTCCGTGCTGACTGTACAATTCACACATAAAACGCATCTGCTGTACAAAATATCCCTGCGCAAGACGCACATCTACATCTTCATGACGCACTGCCAAGCGGCACAACCATAAGCTCTGAAAGCCCAGCAGCATGATCCTGTCTAAAAGTACACAGTCGTCCTCTTCAACAGGCAAAAACCGAATTCCGTGGGGCGTAAGAGGGAGGTCTTTTTTGAGGTTCCTTTGCAGAACGTCCGAAAAAAAAACACTGCGTCTCAGCAGTCTAAGAAAACGTGTTTGAAAGTTTCTCGTTTTTTACATAGTATTCAGTTGTCGGGCCAATCGATAGGTACTCTCTTCTCAGCTAGCCAAATCTTGAAGGGCAGCGTTTCGCTATGCAACTTGCAGAAAAATGTTTCAGTGTGTGCGGGGATAACCCTTCCCTTGACTCGTTTCAACACGTCTTGCTCTGGGCCCTTACTGTACAACGTTCGGTGCAATGGTGCGGGAGAACGTCTATCTATCACATCTTTCGTCAGCCGTTTACGCGAACGCCACCCCAATAGTCCAAAGAAAACCGCGTTGTTAAATACAGATAGGCGCCAATGACTTCTTTTAGATACCCTGGTACGCAACCACTCATAGCTACGTTAGACGAAACAATAAACTCAGGTAAAATTTTGTGCAGCCTTGTTTGAATGATTGTGCGTAAAAATGGGTCTTTCTGGTCTCGAAGAAAAATAAATCTGCTGACCACGTGTTACACGAACAGATGCGAAAGGCCCAGGCCACCGACGCTGACTCGTCGAAAAAGATTTGTTCGGCTCGTCTTCTTGCATACTATACTCCGTTTCATACTTCGCGTGCAACGCTGTCAAAGGTACTGGCGCGAGCGCGTGGCTTCATCTATGGTTTTGTCTGCGCGAGAACGCGTGCAAATGATCAACGAGATCAAGCCTCATGCTCGCGCCAGTAGCTGTGACAGCGTTGCACGCTAAGTATGAAACAGAGTATAAGTTTCAAATAAAAACCGCGAATACACAATGGATGCGTTGAATGTTAAGACGTGAACAACGTAACACCTGTAACACGTACAACACGTTTGCAGCAGGAAACGCATCGATAACCCATTGCCTCCCCACTTGTTCGCCATCGCACGCAAAGCCACAGTTTCATTGCGCCAATACCCATCAGCATCGCGAGAGTGCTTTAAAGGTACACCAAGATAACGAGATGGCAAGTCGGACCATGCAACTCATTCAAACACATTCGGCTTGAAAGGCCAATTGCCGTGGCAAATTTCCAAGCACAATGCATTGTTAATGAAGCTACACGTTTGTTCGCAAAACATTTCTGTCAACTCTACTGCCTTCTTTACACTTTCTTGGTCAACGCAAAAAATCACCGCATCATTCGCGAATGGAAAAATAGGCACTTCAGTAGTTTGTAAATTAAAACTTCTAACGTAACTACTACGTAGAATTCTTAAACAAAACGGTTCGAGAAAAATACAAAATAGCAGAGGCGAAAGTGGGCAGCCTTGTCTCACAGAAGAAAAATATACAAATACGTTCAGTCACACGTTTGTTCACAAGAAGACGGGTGGCGAAATTTTGGTATATTATATGCATTCCATCACACAAAACTGATCCAACATTGACCTTGCCTTAAATACAACAAAATAATATCATGTGACACATGGCTGAAGGCCTTTAGCAAGTCGACCTGTAGCATAGCCAATCTCCGTTCCATACTATCGCAACATTCCAGAATGCTCCTTGCCAGATGAACGTTTGTAAATATACCTCGTCCTTTGATACTGCCGCGCGCACAGCTGGCCAAGTAGGCAGCGCAGCTGGACAAGTAGGCATCGCGCGCGTGGCCTAACGGTTATCGCGCCTGCCTCCCACGCGAAAAGCCAGGGTTCGATTCCTGGGAGCGGCGTGTATTTTGTTTATTCCTGCAATTTAGTGTTCTGAAAAATTCGCGAATCCTGTTGCTCCTTAGAGGTCCGAATTTTCTACGCGTCGAAGTTTATACGCTAATTATTCCAGAAGCCCACGCGTGTACATAAGGCATTTCGCGTGGTGAGCCGAAGTCAGTTTCGCCTCAGCGTTCGATCCTGCTGCTTCGCCGCCTTCGACGCCCGGGACGCTTTGTTGTTATATTTCTTTTGCCTTTTATTTTTGGGCCCAAGTTCGCCCCATAAAACGTTCAGTTTACTCAGCCATTCGCCGCCTCATCACTTGTCATTCGTGACAATACCACAAGTCTGGTGTGGGCCGACAGTAACGCTTATCACACTTTGCAATTGCTCTGCTAATATTTTTGTAAAAATTTTATAATCCGAATTTGTCAAAGTTGTTGGGCGACACGTTCCTGAAATTACGGAGCTTCATGGGATCATCGCGTTTTTGTAAAAAAAGATCGTATGGGTGCACAAAAATGAAGGCAGCAACACTTTTGTACGATACGCTTCGAAAAACACAGTGCAAAAAAGGGAGCAAGCTTGTCCTTGAACGCTTTATAAAAATCACCGCCCAATCCATCAGGACAGGATGACTTTCCCAGTTTGAAATGTTCAATGGCTCGTTCTACTTCCCACAACGATATGGGTTGTTCTATCTTTCCCTTTATGTCATCTGCCAGTCTTGTCATAAACGGTAAATACACGCTTCGAAAGCCTTTCTTTTCAGGCGCGCGGCAACCTAAAATCTCTTCATAGTACTCAACGAACGAACGTTGGATGAAATCCTTATCACCAGACAAAATCCCTTGACACGAAATCTCGCTTATTTCATTTTTACTCGCGTATCTTCATTCCGCTCCGTTTGCCCTTTGAGTGGTTATCTCCCCGAGTGACCCCCGTTTTCATCGCGCTCGCACCATAGCCTCTTTACAGTGTTCGGTGTCCAGAAATGCTAAGCGCTTTTTAATACTGATAATCTTGTTCGGAACAAAATCAGGCGAGCGGTATTCTTCATGCATTAACGTCTGAATCAAGCCATTTCATTCACTTTTTCTTTTTTCCTTCATGCTTCAATGAACTCGATCGTTCTATGGCTATCATTTCAATTTCCTGTTTAAGCAGTTCCATTTAACACGAACCTCTTCACATTGGGCGTTGCGAATTCTTCATACTTGTGACACACTGTAGTTAAAAAAACGAAAATCATTTAGAAGCTTAGTATTAAATTTCCTTAAATCCCAAACGAACCTTCTAGGCATTAGAAGAACAAACTGAAAAGAAGAAACAAGTGAATGATCACTGAATGACAACTGGTTGAGTGAATATTGTTTGCACGCTCTAATGAGTTCGAGGGAAACAAAAATTGTGTCTAATCGCGCGTGACTCGTGCCCCGGAAATGCGTGTACTGTATATGCCTGCCACTTGACGCGCAGTGAGATACGTCTTTTAATTCACATCGATCGAGCATATCGTTTAACAATACTGAGCTTGCATCTCTATACCGCGCGCTGTTCGATCTCCCTTGGGGCGCACAAACTAAATTAAATTCCTACAACAAAATGACCATACGATCTTTCTGAACATACCTTTCAATATGTTCGAAACGAACTACATCTTCCTCCACCTTTATTGAAGCATAGATGCACAAAAAAAATAGAAGTAGTAATAAAAAGATCACAAACACAAGTCGGCTCGCATCGTAGCTAAGCACTCGCTCAAACGTCCCAATACCCTTTTTTAGAAATAAAAGACCCACCCCCGACGTCCCCTTAGCGTGGCTGACACAAACGTCGTACCCCGCTTCTAAAAAGTCGCACCATGTTCTCTGTATGGGCATCACTTTCCATTTTCGTTTCCTGAACGGCGGGTACGTCCAGGTCTTTCTCTATAAATAAGCGATTCACCTGGTATTGAGGACGTTGGGCACATAAGCCTCGCACGTTTAACTTGCCCACACACAAAGATCGTTCCAGGTTCATCAATGATTAAGTGGGATGCTAGACAAAAGACAAGGTAGGCTCGCAAAAAAGAGTTAGACCGCACGCGCACCAGACAGCAAACGCAAACAAAAAGGCGCTGGACATTCGCAATGCCGTAGAGACCGAGACCACTCACGGAGAATCTTTCCTCCGGCGATCATCCCTCGGAATGCGCCGCTTCACTGCGACCCGACCTTCCTTGGGTCTGAGCGGTCCGAGCGTAGGCCACGCTTGGTTGGCCACCTCGCCAGTGCCATCAGATGTTGCCGCTGGCTCCCTCGATGGCTTTACTGTTGGCTGGCGTCCATTTTAAAGACCTGTTCGTCTGCCGCTCCTGCGTGACGGCTCTAACCGCCGGGACGGCTCTCCGCCGCTGCTGATTGTCCGCCTGCAGGCAGCGCTGGTACCTCGGGCAGGCGCTCCTTGGCCCTGTTGTGGGGCGTGTCTTGACCTCGCATCGTCGCCTCAGAGTCGCGCGCTTGGGTAGCTACGCCCTGGTTACCGTCGTCTTGGGTGTTGGTGCCTCACTGTGTTTCATCGACAGCAGGTTGGTTGGCGGTGACGCTCCTAAGGCTTCCTCCGCCTCGGTGCCATCCATCAGGTAGTCGGTGATGTCAATCAACTTACTGTCTCGGGCCATCGAGGAGTATGTCTTGATGCATTCTTCTGCCTCGTGACCGTAGCGGTGGCAGTCGGAGGAGCGGAGGACGCGGCAGTCTCGGTGAGTGTGGCCCATAGGACGGAAGTGAAGGCAGAGAGGAGCGCGTCCGGGCTCCACGACAAGGACCTCACACCCTTCCAGGCGTATCTCGCGGGAGAGGCTGTCCACGGTGTAGCATTCCTTGAGGGTCAGGCCTCCACCCCGGGTGTTAGACTCGACAGCCTGAAACCCCTTCTCCCGAAAGAGGTCCCTGATGATATCAGATACCTTGCCGTAGCGCTCCAACTCTTTCTTCACCTGGCCGTTGGGAACGTCATACGGTACCCAGTTGATTTGAAAGTAAACATCTTCGACAGAAATCTGTCTGGTTTGGGGAACAATCTGTAAAAAGAAAACTCAAACCAAAAGTTTAGACACGGAGCCTCATATTCGAAAACGTCTGTTCTTGGAGTCGTGGCATATCCAGAACACACCGAGGAACCTTGACAGGTCCCTCGGGGCCTTACCATCTATTTACGTCCATGGCCTGCGTCACGTTCACAAAACATCAACTCGGTAGAAGAGGAAGGAGAGGTCGAAACTCGCGCTGTTTCATTCCATGTTTAGTCACCCCGAAACGTTGGGAACTGTTTGCTTCTAAACTTTTGGTTTGAGTTTTCTTTCTTCAGGTATCCAGTGGAGCTTGAGCTCCACCGTCATGTTTGCCGGGTCGATGACGAAGCAACGATCCCCCCCCCCCTTAATGGTCAGCTCCTTCGCGTCCACCAACCTTTGCTTCGCCGCTAGAGAGTGCAGCCTCAGCATCCAAACGTGGTTCATTTGATGTGGACCGACTGAGGCCAGGTTTTTCAGCCCTTGCAGCCACTGCAGCTCGTCGCAGAAGTCTTGCACGCATTACGGTCTTCTTTTTACATCACAGTGTAAAAATACAGCGTTCGTCACAACATATTCAGTGGGCAGTTGGGGCAGGATAATCTTGTGGTCTTCAGCGTTATTCAAGACAGACGCACTACGCCCTGACGCGGCCGTTTTTACCGCTCCGTCGGAGCTCATGACGCACACGTCCGTATTCGGTGGATGCCGGAAGTGTAATCCGGCCAGGCAGACAGGCTTGCACCGCTTGGGAGCGAGCGGGGGTTTTTATGTTTAGCTATGGGTTTTTTCAATAGGGTTATTCTGACCACAATGATACTGGTCAGGGTTTTTTAGAAATACATTTATTGTGCAAACGTGGACATACCTATAGAACCCTTTAGGGGTGTTCCGTAGGTTCCATACCAATGCCTGTTGCGTTTTTAATGGCGGGGTTCATACAGCGAAAACAACAAGCTTTCCTCGCGCCAAACTCTAAAGACGAAAACACGATCACAAGAGATAATTTTTTTAGAATACACAAGGGTGAATTATATGTGAATGCGATAGCATATATCGTTGCATACCTTAAAATTTAGCGGGAAAGCTGAATTGGTGCATAAGTCGTAACGCTAATTGTTTATTGAAAAAAAATGTAGCGGGGAAACATAGGTCGTGACCTAAATTTTTCCGTTAAAACTAGTGTGGAGACTGGATTGGTGCATAGGTCACGGGACGTCGATTTTCCGATAAATTTGGTGGAAAAAAGTTCGGCTAAATTTAGCGTAAAATGCTCCGCCAAATATAGCAAAAACGTTTATTGTCAAATTTAGCGGGCAAACTGAATTGGTGCATAGGTAACCTGACATCAATTTTTTTGCCAAATTTAGCAGGAAGTTTTTCGCTAAACTTAGTGAAAACGTTTCCTGCAAACTTTAGCGAGGAAAGTATTCGAGGCCAGATTTCATATATACAGAAATCTGTGATGAGTAAATTAATAATGCTATCGCATTAAAAAATAATACAGGAGGAAGTTCGCCTTTAAAGGGACACTGACGCCCTCCAAAAATGTTTTTTTAACATTTTTTCTGGCGATTTATTATGGTGTCGGAAGACTACCCAATTAATATTTTCCTGACAGAGTCACGTATATTTTTAATAAAGACAAAAAAAAAAACCGCAACTGCTCGAAATTAAAACAGAAACCTCCGCACGGAATTTGGAGAAATATAGAGGAGGAGAGAGAGCCGTAAGTCACGTGACTACACCCAAGCGTGCGCTTTTTTCTTCCGCGTGCAGCAGACGAAACGCGTCGCGGGAACCGTTTCCCGGGCGATTCCTTTGCAGTTATGTTTGTTCCACTCGCTGTTCTGTACTTCAAGATGAGTTGTTTTGTACATGGGTACATTGAAGAGTTGAAAATGAGTAGCGAGTGCCCATGGTGAATTCCCGTTATCGGCTCCGAAAAGAATACCTCCAAGTTCTTGCGTGAAGAGCTGCCTCACATGTCCTGCATCTGAAAGTGGCATTGTGCGGCAGAGCCTGCACAAGTTTCCAAAAGATCAACGGGATCGGGACCAGTGGCTGGCTGCAATTCCTGTAGAACAGTTACGGGCACCTCGGAAAGCGGACGGTACCCGATTCATATGCTCTATGCATTTTGTGGAAAGTGACTGCATTAAGTTCGCAGGTGTCAGAAAAGGAATCCCATACCATTTAGTTCAACGACGTTTCGTCCACAACATTTTTTTTCCAATGATAATTGTAAAAAAAAAAAAATATATGTAAATTTTGCAAAATGTTCGACTAGAAAAACAAAGAAAGAAAAGGACGCCCACACTAGGGATAGAACCTGGGCACGCTGCGTGTGAAGCGGACATCTTTCTACTGAGCTACTGGGGGAACTCTTCATGGTAATGCAGCCGATCTACTGTAGGTTGGAAAGTTTGCTGCCGATTTTCCTCCAGCAAAGGCACACCCGGCCCGAAGTCGCGCAGCACCACGTATTGGCCGCACTCGCACCTAGTAAAAAATCGTACGCGTGCATATTGAACTCGAAGTACGCACTTCGTGCTTGATGTTTGCACGAGCGATGTCTTCAGCCACGAGAAGGGGCAACGAATTGGCGACGTCTTTGTGCAAATCGGCTTGGTGGTCGCGCGTGTCATACGGGATGAATACCAATTCTTTTGATCGGTCCAAAATTTCTCTTTCAAAGGCAGACAAAATTCGCCGGTACCGCGAACGACAGTTCTGAACTAGAGGTCCCACCCCCGTCGTCCGGTGCGATCGCCGTCCCCGCGAGTCCCACGATACGCGAAACGACGCCATGTTGAGAATTACGCAGTGAACGCACAGAATGCTTCCGGTTGTCTGTTCAACTTTTTTTTCAATCAACCTATTTGCAGTTTTCTAGAAGCCACGAAAAGTGGGTTTCATATTTTTTTCTATTTTTAACATCGAGTGTGTGCTTTCAATGACCCATGACTTTGATTAAATTTGGGGGTTTTGTCTAAACCTTAGAAAACGGCCCGTGACCATGGAGAAGAGAGTGAGCGCGACTCAAACCGGCCAGTTCTCGATCGGCGGTTTTCGGGCGAAAAGAATCCGAATTTCGAGACGCAAATTATGTTCTGAGTAGTTTTGCTCTCATATGTCACGTACAACTAAAAACCTCGGTGAACATAAATACCTGTCTGTGTCCCTTTAAGAGTGGAACGCGATAGCTAAATATAAACCTTCGCTCGCTCCCCAGCCGTACAAGTGTGTCTGTGTGGCC
>JAZHYW010000007.1:0-143462 GCA_037355805.1 Ixodes ricinus
GACAATGTATCTGGTGCAATTTTGTTTATTTGGAAGAGTGAACCAACGTCAATATCCAGTAATTTACCCAGTGGCATTGTGAGTGCCTCGAAAAGCATTTTATGACAAATAACTTAGTTACGCTATTTAGTCTCATTATCATCTTGCAGGTGCCGTCTGAACTCGTTTCAAAATACGTTTGTTCTTATTAATTTTTCTTGTATGTTTTAACATGTATGCAAATCAATCTAAAATAAACCTCTAATCACGTTTCAAAGAACAGTATATGGCCGCAAGCTACAATAATGGTGGCAGTTCAGTGTTGAATGGCCGAGAGGGTTTGTAAAAGGCTCTAAAGGTCTGAAAGGCTTCGTCGTGTTGAGGGTTCAGAGGGCGGAAGGGGTTCGAGGGCTGAGAGGTTCCGCAATACATCAGGTTGAAGGGGTTGATTTCAATGAGAAAAATTTATTAATAAATATTGAATATGATGCCACATCACTATACAGAGCAACAAACCGATAACCACATTAGGCTTCTGCCGTTGAAGCAACAGCAAAAACAAGCCAACTCACCGCAACTGAATGCGCACAAAACGACCAGCGGATTGCGTAAAAAGCGATTCGGTACATAAACAAGCCAATAACATACAGAGGCCGGAGAGAGGTGTAAGGCCGACTCGAGAAATGTTAATTAGACGAGTTAACAAAGGATGCATCAATATAACTACCACATGCTCCTAATCAGGTTTGAGAGAAGGGACTGTCCTACGACAGTGTTGGCCTGATTTCAAAGTTGTACTTCCACTAATATTTGAGCAGTAGAGAATAATGATAGATTATAAATTTGTTCATAGAGCTGTCTACAATTCTTGCTTACTTGGCCGACCGCCGGTGATAAAGATGAATTGTTTAAAATGGCTATGTGTACTTGATGAATATGAAGACTGATCATAAACGTTATTATTGTAATATTTGTAAGAACTGGCTTTGTTTTCCGTCAAAGTTCACTTGTACAATTATGCGTATCAGCACAAATTCGAACTTATGGTGATGCGTGTACCCAAAGAGCCTTGACAAGATCTTTAGGTTTCAATGAAAAGTATATGCAGAAAGATAAAATACAGTGGAAAGGGTGGTACAATTCCACAATATCAGACCTAACAGTCACGGTAGGTCGTCTTTGGTGGAGAAATGTTCGATTCAGATGTACCAAGAAATCTGTAAGCGAATATGCGAAGCTTCCGATTTATTTATATTTATTTAAATTTGAAATAAGCACACGTCAAAAAACTCAAGCGCCCACTAAAATTTAGAGATATCGAGGAAAAAATATGGCGCTTGTCCGACAAATAATACTTACATATGAATGTCAGTGCATTTTCGGACCTACGAATTCGTGAATGAAAGCGCTTATCGTATTTGTAGATGTGATTTTACGTGCTTTGTTGAAATAAAATTCACTTCCGGATTGAGACGTAATAATTTTTTTTTTTTTAATCTCCAGTTTGAGTATTGACTAAGATACGTTGTGCTTGAATGTTTCCTCTGATTAAGTCAACACTTAAACATCCTTTCTTAGTTGCAATATAAAACTAAAAGCACCAGATGTTTAAAAGGCCTATATTTATATATTAGAGTTCAAAAAGTACCCGAAACCAATTTTCTAAAATTAAATGCATTGTATATCTATCGGAGGTGTTATTTAAGAATATTGCAGTGCCATCGTCAAAAGCAAAAAACAAGCAACGTAATGCAGCAATGCATGTATTTACAATAAAATGTTATTCAAGGATTGAACAAATTCAGGACCGACTTGAGCATTTTGATTGAGGTCTATGTTGGTCATTCCCGCAGCAGTAGAGCGTACACTCGTATGTTACAATGTATATTCCAAGGCATGAATATTGGTATTGTTGAGAACTGTTGAGCGTAAGACATGCTGCAAAATATTATAATTATTTTGCCGTTGCGGTTTTGAAGTACTTAGGACGGTAATTCAAATGCGGAGTAGAGCGGTCGGACGGCCTGTGACCGAATCGCTTTAAGGTTTATCTTGCTATTGGCTTGTTTTTGCTATTAATACTAGTAATATGTTTATATGCTTGCAAGAACTTTTATTTACAGAGATGACCTGAATGCATAGTAGTTTAAATCGGTTATTTTTTTCAACTGTTTAAAGAGACACTGACAGGGTCGAAGCCACCAAGGTTTGTTATTTCGCATATATACGAGAGCCCAACCACCTTCTGAACGGAATTTGCGGCTCGAAATTTGTTTTTCTTTTCCGCGCTGAGAACCGCTTTCGATCGAGAACTGGCGAATGTGAGTCGCGCCTCACTCTCTTCTTTGTAGGCCACATGTGTCGTTCTCAGCGAAAGTCCAGACACAACAGTAGACCTAATCAAAGTCGTGGGCCATCGAAGGTGGGCACACACTTCAATATTATGAATAGAATAGAAAAGTGATACCCATTGCCTGGCTTCGCAAAAAGTTGAAACTACGCTGATCGAAAGAAAAAAGTTCCACAGAAAAACCGGAGGCACTCTGCAGTGACATTAGAAAGTCTTAGCAGATCAGGCGTTTGTCAGGCCACGCTTTTAGCAGCGGGAGCCTCGCGCTGCCACTTAGATGCATGCTCACGGTAGAAGCGCAGAAGCCCGTAACGGAAGCAGGCCTTTTGAAAACGATCTACACTCCCTGTTCTTCTGCGTGGCCTTCAAACATGGCATCGGTCGCGGGAGTCACGGTTCGGGCTGCCGGACGTAGCGGACTGGCGTGATGGCGGCGGACCGGTCGGGCTTGTGGACCGCTTCGGTAACAAGCTGGCTCTGCGGTACCGGCGAAGCATCGGTCTCAGCTTCGCAAAATAAATCTTTTACCGATCAAAACAATTAGGATTTCCTGTTTCGCAGACTGACACGCCCGCACCACCGTTGATTCTGCGCGAAGACGTCGCCACAGTCGTCGCTCCTTCTCCGGCTGAAGTAGATCGCTCGCTCCCAGGAACACGAGTCTGGTTACAGCTTAGAAACGCGCAAACATCGAGCACGAGCTGCCAGGACTTCGTATTGCGCAGCAGCGCGACGTGCACGGTTTTCGTCCGCTTCGCTAGGACTGTAAACGTAGGGGGTAAAACAACAGAGGACGAGGTCGGCTGTAGAATAGTACACCTTCAGCAAACACTGTCCGTCCTCACATTTTCTTCCTCCCCAGTCCAGTGTCGGTTTCGCGAGCTGCGTTTTTTTTTTCCTTTATTAAAAAAATATACGCGACGCCGTGGCCTTAAAGTATTAATTGGGTAGTCTGCCGACACAATAATAAATCAACCAGCTAAAGATTTTTAAAGATATTTTTGAGTTGTGTCAGTGTTCTTTAAGCAGATCATTAGGAATAGTTGTAGCCCTACTTTGCCACAAATGTAGCAACCCTTCTCGCTAAGACCTCGCTACTCGAATTGTATCAAAATACAGTAATCTATACGTCCATCCCCGCAATCCTCGGTTGTCAACACGGCGCCGCAAAACAGAGTCTCAGGCAGCAAAAGCACTCTGCTGCAGAACCTATGAAACTCCTACCTTATCCTATTGAAAACCGCCCTGTAAGTCATAATTGAAGAGAAGCTTTGAGTAAACTCAATTTCACTACACGAAGATAACACCAGAAAAAAAAGTAACGGTCACTCAAGTCGCGCTCGTTTGTGCCTACTCGGTAGTTTATGAGTGAGTTTGTTTCCTGCGCTTCTTTTACAATGGTGAAACATCCAACCTCGCCCAGGCCATCCATTCCTGGGTAAGTTGCAAGCTGTCATGTACGTCATAGACTCTGAAATCAGGGCATACGTAACTAGTCCTCGTGAATCCTTAAGGGTCTGCCATGGGAATTTCAACCCCTAGAGCAGAGTATAGAAATTTTTGTCATGAGAGCAAAGTGGCCAGGCTACATGTTTTAAAATTTCTGTTGGTAAGCTACAGAAAAGGAGTTTATGTTTACACCTTGAAACACAGGAGATCGGTAATTTTCTTGGTATGTATTTGATGGGTACTTTCTCGTCTTACCAGTCTTAGGCAGATGTCCCAACCTTTCAAACAACTCTGTAAAAGCGTATTCTGCACAAGGCATTAGTTTGAGGCCTAGCTCACAGTAAAGTAGGCAAAAACATGGTTCTGGTCAAGTTGCATGAAAACAGGTGCAAATATCAAAAGTAAGAATGAAATCCCATGGGACCACTGCAGTCTCGTGGAAAATGTCAGAAGACTGTAGCAAATTTTTATTTTTACCAGTAACAGAACAGAGACAGAATCATTATTTGTCATTACTGCAAACAATGGTGCGGTCCTGTGGGCAGCTCTATGTAGGTGAAACAGTTCTGCCAGTAATAAAAACATGAGAGACTAGTGGTATTTCTCCTCGGAGTTTTGCACAACAAACAGGTGCACATTATATGAAGCAGCAGTCAAAATTTTTTGGTAAAATAATAATGAGGAGACTTTAACATTATTACTTTATTATTTTCTGTCACAGATGGAACAAATTAGGTGGATGTGCTTAACATCACTTTTGGAGATGCTAATGAAAAATAGTACATGGATGGATACGCTACACCTGAGGGGAGGCAATGTGGAGAAAGGCACTTACGCGATAAATACTATCATCACCTACTAACGATGTCATTCCGCTTTAGCAATGGTGCGTACCGGGAACTAAAATATGGCTACCCCCTTGGATACTGGAATCGACAGCCGCATCTTTAACGGCTCACTCAGTATGGTAAGAGATGGCGATCGTGTCGATAAGCTTTGTACCATCTTTCGCGCTGTGGTAAGATTTGACAGTATGTATTAGGATGAGTTCGGTGTTCTCGGTCTCACTAGCATACCTTGAGGTTGCATACAAATATGGTAATATCACCAGCTGCTAAGTTGCCGTATTTTTTCAATGATATTTTATATATTTGTAGAGAGCAATCATCTTACCCCACCCGCGCAGCGTCACGTCGTCGCTCATCGGTAGCTGGTCTGTGGTACCATCAAACACGCTGTCAGCTGAACAAGCGCAGCCGCCCTGTCGTCTCGTGCTGAGATCTCGACAGAAAAAGCCAAATCATCTAACTGACCAACCTTTTCGCCGCCTTCACAACGTGGTAGTAAAGTGCTTTTCTAGACTACACCGATACCGACTACACAAATTCCTTCCCCGAGCTTGCTGAAAAGCTCCGGAGTGCCACGTTAAATCCTGTAAGCTGAATACCGTCACGGCAATGCGTGGCTGAAACAGATGATGATGACATCACCACCGATAAGACGATGCTCAGTAGTTCGCAGCGGCACACATATATCAGTCTCGGCAGCATATACGGCTGACCAAATATAGAGGCTGCTTCTATCAACGACTGAGAAGACTTGATATAGATGATAGTTGATCTCAATCAATTATTCGTTGGATGGCAAACTTAAATCAACGTATTATCTTTAGATGCGCTATATTTGTTTTGGATTGTAGTCACCACCCAGTTTACAGTCCCTCAGGGGCGAATTTTGGTTGAAAACCAAACGTTTATCCATATGTTGTCCGCACTTGCAGCATAGCTAACACACGGTTCATAGTCCACATCTCATGCTTAGTGCGTAGGTAAAACAAAATCTCACACACAGTGCACTTGGACGAATGCCTTCTTTATAAACTCATCAAGAAGCATGTACCATACATAAATTATTAACCTATTCTGTCATTCAAAAAATCTGTCGCGTATCGTAATAAAAAAAGATCTAGAAGAAACAAATCCTTGCATAATCCGAACCTCTGGATGGTCCACACCGCGTAAAATTTCAACTTTATAATCGATAGTTCGTCAAATATAGTGCTACAAATATAGTACACTCTTTAAGGAAAAAATCCGAGGCACACAAATTATATATATGTGTTTCTTATAGGCACCTGAGGTTTTATTGAACGATTCATTTGTGAATGTATTGTATGGCCTGCAGCTAAATAACTACATTAGAGATCTTCAGAATTTACGACAACCATATAAGAAAGAAGATGAGTGAGTATTGTCGTCGTTTGCTTTATTTTATATATTTGTTTTATATTTATGTCATTTGTTAAAAGTTACATTTTTTTTATCAAACTGCCCAGGTGGTACGCAGGCGTGGCAGTAGTGAATGCGTTTTACAATCCAATGACTAACGACATGAGTAAGCAACCCTCTTGTATTTTGTCGCACAATATACGTTCCCAGCGTTTAGCAGAGTAGTGGATATGTTTACGGACATTTAAAATTATAAAAAAGGCATTTTAATCACGTTTATTACATTATAACTTGTGAGAACTGCTAACCTGCTACCACAATTTGTCATGTAATAGTGATATACGGGTGTTTCACGAAAGGTGGACAAATTCGATATTGCGAAAACTACGCGTCGCAACAAAAAAGGCTTGTGTCTTTTTGCTCCTGGGCCAGGGGCCTACTTAGGAAAATTTTTAAAGTCCAAGATAATTAAATTGTTAATTATTTTTGCGTAATTAACTTTTTTAATATTGTGTTTAAGGGCATAGTTTCAATTAGAAAATTGCTCAGCGTCATCGAAAAACACTAAATCAACAAATTGCAGAATGATCGAAGGCACGCGAAGCATTTTACGGCTTTCTGAAAAACCATACAAATTCGACGGGTTTTTAAGTTTCGATTTGCTATCCGAGCGCATCTCCACGGGGCAGCACCACGCCCCGTGGAGAGATAGTGCACCCAACCTCTGCTGCGCTGTCATCGCGCGACGCAGCAGAGGCTGGTTTCACTATCTCTCTACGGGTCGCGGTGCTGCCGGGGCGGAGATGCGCTCCGATAACAAACCGAAACTTAAAAACGCGTCGAATTTGTACGGTTTTTTAGAAAGCCGTAAAATGCTTCGCGTGCTTTCTATCGTTCTGCAATTTGTTGATTTACTGTTTTTGGCGATGCTGAGCAATTTTCTAATTGAAAGCATGCCCTTAAACCCAATAATAAAAAAGTTAATTGTGCAAAAATAAATAACAATATAATTATCTCGGACTTCATTAATTTTTCTAAAAAGGCCTCTGGCCCAGGACCAAAACAACACAAGCCTTTTTTTGGTGCGATGCGTAGTTTTCGCAATATCGAATTTGTCCACGTTTCGTGAAACACCCTGTATATTTTCTTTATAAACGTTTAAATGTCTTTATTCGTGCTAAATTTTTCTCGGGGAAAATTTTATTATACTAATTTTGAGGCTACATTTTGTATAAAGATGTAATGGTACTCTACAGAGTATTGAATTTTTTCACGTATTGATCAAGGTGCATGATATAATTCAATATTTAAATACTTAATTCAATCAGACCATTTTTACTATGAAAAATGAAATCAAACGTTTTCTGACAAAAAAATATATGTAACTATTTTTATTCTTCGTTTGTCTTTCATTCGGTGCTTTCAATGTGTGTATCATTTGTATTTATATCAAACACTTATCAAGCAAGAAAGTTTCCTGCAAGGATGAACGCAAGCAAAAAAGTACTTTCGAGCCCAATCGAAGCGTTGATCTTTGTTTTTATCTTCCACTTCAATCGGCAGCTAGGTAACGTTCTATTGAAACAAAATCAAAACGCAAAAGAAACTAAAACTAGAAAAGGAACGTCCTACTGCAATAAAGTTAGAGCACAAAAAAAACATTTACACTAAATAGAATTATCACGTTGATTTTTTTTCTAGAATTACAGGGATTACATGAATAAAAAGTTGTTAATTCAACTATACTTCACATTTTTAGTAAAGATATTTCCTGCGTTGTTATCAGTGATATTGCAAAGCTCTTCTGAGCTAAAATAAATATATCATATATCATATTGTGGCATCGCGCCACTAAGAGATCACTAGTAAAAGAAGAGAAGGTCGAGGCTTGAGATGATTAGAATAAAAGTCCAGTTGGATTTTGGACATCCACCTGATCGGACATCTCTAGAGATTTGGTGGTGAACCTTGTGATAAAGTGTAACTGTATCAAGTTACAGTGATTTAAATCAAATTAATTTGATTTAAATCAAATCAATTTTATTTAAACCAAATATATGAAATTTATCTGAATTTTATCAACAAATTAAAATTTTTCCATCCCAGTTTTGACCAAAGCAGACCAAACACTCTGCTACTGTAGGTCACGGACTGCCGACATTTTCATCAGAAATATTAACACTAAATTCTGATCTTTTCTACAAAATATATATTATGAGAGGCAGAAATAAACTGTGTTAGAGACAACGGTTGAGTATGTAAAACCAATCACGCAGTTCTTGATATAGCCTACATGGTGTTTCATTCTAAGTCGAAGCAATTTCTTTAAAGGGGAAGAGAATTAGGCGAGTGGCCGTCTTTACCGTGTATTTATCAGATCGGTGGACATTAGACGTGGAATAATCGCCATTCTTTCAATCATTTTTTCTGTGTTCCTGAACATACAAATGTTGTATACGGGTATTGGGCTAATGGAGTTGTCTTCTTTTTTTATACAAAACGTAGCACAAATTTATGATGAATGAATTAAAGAACTAGTTCAGTTCGCAGAATATCGCCTGCCTGGGTAACTTACAAAATGTTGCTTTTAGTAAAGGAGACTACCGGTTTCCTTGCCAATGTTAAATGCGATTTTTTGCTGATCAATTATTCGCATAACGTTTAATTTTAAAGATAAATATTTATTTTTACTTTGGGCTCGAATGTTTTTAAATAAAATTATGGCAAATTTACATTCGTTTTTGGTTTTGGTTTTAGCATTTATTGTATAATAATAGTATCAAACAAAAGTACGAGAATACAGGACATCCAAAAAGACTCGCAGACTGTCAACCGTCTTCATATCGGAAAGTTCTAGCTAATTCTTCATTCAAGTAGTACTTTTTTCGATTTTCTAATGTGCTTTATTCACAATCTCTTTAACTTCACTACAGATCATGTTTGCATCCACTCTTTCAAAACATAATTTTTAGTATTTTTTGCGAATTTTAGGAAACAGTACTTCCTTCGTGCTTCATTGGCTGTTCTAAATCAATACTGAGGTTAATCATACAATCTATATTTCAGCCTTCCCTGCTGGAATACTTCAACCGCCATTTTTTCAAGACAAGGTGCCTTCGTAAGTATATTTATTAATTCAATTGAGTAAGTTCTCAAAATTGCTTCCTTCGATACAGAACTCTCTTGGGCACTGCACCTGCAATGTTGTGAATGTAATTTACAATTGGTATGTCAACCATTTAGGGAAAACAATTATCGAAGATGGCATATGCTTAGGGTAAAAGACATTTTATTGCCATAATTTTTCTCAGGCCCGCTTCAGAAGGGGAAATTTTCCCCGCAATTTTGGTGTTTCTGGCGAGTTGTTATCTAGCTTTCTCTAGATTCTCGCGCTGGAACACGAATTGCTGTAATCGAGTCTGGCTCGAAAGGGACAAACAACTCTGTCAACTCGGAGACGAAAGAAGCGGCAGTCGTCAATCAGAGACGTGATATTTTTACGTGATATTCCTGTGGTGGTGATGATGACAACTAAGGACTTGGTTCTGGTTTGAAATGGATCGTTTTGGGGAACAAATCCTTCCAGAAAGATGAGTTAGTATTTCAAACGCCATTTCAAGATTTAAAAACGGGTTTACAGTCCGTAAGTGTATATAAACAGTGCACGAAAATTCAATATGAATGATCATGCTACCAATTGTAGCAGTTCGATCGCTGCGTGTGAACACGGGCTTACCATGGTTATGGTGCCTGGAGCGCGTCTTCGACTGGTGTGTTTAGCGTCCTGTCCCGCCCTTACATCAAAAGTGGTCCCAAAGTGGCAACAAATGACGTCACAGAAGCCGGAGTGTCATGCTGTTGCCTGTCGCGATCCTAGCGGTTGGTCGTAGAAATGCTGGCGAAAAGCACGAGCGAACGCGAGTGTCTCTGTCGTCATAGCGTCCCAGGCGTCCCAACTTCCGGCTGCTGTAGCTTTCGTGGACTGTCACAATGGAGAGTGACCTGCAGCAGAACAGGCGTCTGCTACATCCACCACAGCTGTTTGAACGCCGCCAGGGTCGCGACCGGCGACAGCATGACACGTCTTTGACGTCATCAGACAGAAATCGAGGGACCACCTTTTTGGACGCGGTGAGCACACCAGTCGGAGAGGCGTTCCAGGCACCATACCATGTTGCTGGTGTCCCGACGTCAAATTACTGGGAAAAATTGCCTCGTGTCAAGCGGGCATTATGATTCAATTTTATGAAGACATCACAGAGAAATGAGTTCTTAATATGTAGAAAATCGCATTCAATAACGTAAAACGTAAATGAGCAAAACGTATTTACACACAATTTGAGCTTATATGTAAAAGTGCTTAAATAAAAAAAAATTGTTTCAATTTTTATTCTGCTTTTTCACAAATCGATGATCAATGCACTTGGTTCAAGCTTTCTCTAGCTTCTCGGTTCTCTCTCGAAAGTTACTTTCTTCAAAACCCCAAAATAACCGCTGTCAGCATGGATTACCGCTTCATTCATTCGGCCGCAATTGTCTTCCATCCAGAAATGTTGTAACTTTCGGGAACAGGTAAAAGTACGAGGGGCCCAAATCAAGCGAATATGGCGGATGCGGGACGATGTTGAACTTCAATTCTGTTCAACATTGCTGACCCGCATAAAGTGTTAAATCCAGCGAATGTGCTCCTGATTAATAAAATGCGGCACCCAGGTTCCTGAAATGTTTTCTTTTTTTTTTTGTTTATTTTTAAAGACTATAGCATTTCTTTCGGCAAGTCTAAGTTTTCACGTTGCCGAAAATCATCTAGCTGTATCTGTATCGATAACCAAATTGCTAAAAAATGCGTCTACGTATAATCGTGACAGCAATACAGTGGAGAGCAAAGAGCACCGAACAAGCACAGAAGGGTAGAGGTTTTGCTTATTATTATTGAGTCGAGAAAACACTCTAACCGGGAGAGCAAAATCAAAAATTTTACGCGTGCTCAGTGATGAGTGTAACATGAGCGTTTTGCCTTAAATTGGGAATGCCAGCACGATTCGGCGAACATGGCCTAAAATATACTCTTTAGAATGTATTATATAAACTGCGAAAGAATTCATTTTTATTATAGTACTTACTCAGGTCAGAACAAACTTTCAAAAATATATTTTTTATTTTTTTTATTTTAGAGCCCAGCTCTTAGGCGCGCTAAATTTAGCGGGAAAATTGACATCACGTGACTTAAACACAAATTTAGTTTCCCCGCTAAATTTAGCGGGGACATGTTTGCTAAATTTTCAAATATATTTAGCAGAAAAATGATGGTAAATTTCCCGCTAAATTAAGCGGGAATATTTCCCGGTAGATTTAGCAAGGAGTTTTCCCACTAAATTTGGTGGAAAAATTGTACCACGTGACGTTACGTGTGACGTCATTATGGAAAACATCCCATAATACAACGCACGGTTACGCCGACCGTGACGGCGACGGCGACAACGACGGCGACGCCGCTCAACCCGGGAAAATTTTCCGCTAAATTTAGCAGAAAAACTTCCCGCCACATTTAGCAGGAAACTTTTACCCTCGTGACGTCTCGTGGATGAATGTGACGTCACGTAATATTTAGCGGAAACGTTTTCCCTCTAATTTTAGCGGAGAAGTTGACGTCACATGACCTCAACAACAATTCAGTTTCCCCGCTAAAAATAGCGGAATATTTTTGCTAAACTTAGCGGGAAAATGTTGGTAAATTTCCCGCTAAATTTAGCAGGAATATTTCCTGCTATATATAGAGGGGAAATTTTCACTAAATCTACTGGGAACTTTAGCGAACATTTCCCGCCTAATGGAAGGGGAGCAGGAGAGGAGCGGAGAAGGGTATGGAGGGGAGGAGGGGCATTCCTTCCCCTCCCTACCTTCCTCCTCCTCCTCAAGAGCTGCGCTCTAGTTCGGCATTACCCAAACCTGTAAACTTTTTTTTTTATCGCTTGAATGAATTGAAGCACGAGAAATTCATTTACGATGGGAATCGACGTCCCTGAAGGGCAGGCAACACATGTAGGCTGTCTGTCAGATTTTGAAATGAAAAGGACGTTCAGAAAGATAATCAGTTTCCTGCGTTGCTTTTAGCTTAATGCGTGCCTTATTTTGATTAGGGAACTTTTTTGTTATTATTTCCTGAGGTTATGTGACATTATAATCCGGCAATGGCTAGCTCGAATATATGAGTTCACCAAACTTTCATGGAAGGTCAAATGCAGTGATGTGATTGTTTTGTGTCACGCTTCAATTGGGCGCTGTTTGACATTCAGTTTGATAACTGCCTTCATAATCTGACAATATTCCGTTGGTTACCTCCGAACATATCTATCTGCCCATTGCTAACGTTTAAAGAATTCTTCTCGGGCTACTGAATATCATCATTAATCTTGTCCATGCATATTGCGACGAATCTTAAGAAATGTTTGCAATCTGCTTGGAGTCATCAAGGAAAATAAGTCTGTTTTTTATTATTTAAGTTTCGTGTTTTCATATCACTTCAGTTTCATCCTGCGCAAGACAGCAGTTTATTTATAAATTGCTCAATTCCTTATGCACAGGCTGTTTCAGCTCGCTTGTGCCAAGGCTTAAGAAAGGTACTTCTGTGGAGCAAATCAAAATATATTTTCGATGGGTCAAACTGCCTAATTAACAATGAGGCAGTTTGGCCCATCGAATAATTAATTATTTAATAATTAGTATTATTAATAAACTAATAATAATAATAATAATAATAACAATAATAATAATAATAAAAATATCAATGATAATATTAATAATAATAATAATAATAATAATAATAATAATAATAATAATAATAATAATAATAATAACGTTTATTTATGCTCCTCTTTGAGAGTAGTCGAAATTAATGCAGGTTCTGTCAAAGCCATCAAGGGCTTGTGGGACAGAACCTAAGTAATAATAATAATAATAATAATAATAATAATAATAATAATAATAATAATAATAATAATAATAATAATAATAAATTTATTTACGCAGGATGTATTCAGGACGGCACTAGGCAGGTTCGTCGAAGCCAGCAGGGGCTTGTAGGACTGAACCTAATTAGCAGAGGTAAATCAGGAAGTTTCGGAAAATAATAAAATAAAGCAGAAAAACACCACATGGTTTCTTCAGTTTTGAAAACTATACAAAAATGTCAGTCAGAAAGTTATTGTCAGAGTCAAGGAAAAAAAAATACACAATACAAATATAAGCTCTTTTTCTAGTAGGAGGGAAAAAAGAGGTATGGAAAAGTTCCAGTCGTATAGTATAAGAACTTGATGATAGGAGTCATACACACGGACACACACACGCACATACGCGCACATACAAGTACACAGACGTTACTGCATTACACTACATAAATAATGTTGAGTCGAAGAAATGTTCATGTGAGGAAGCAACACCAATTATGACGAAACCAGAAAATGAGATATTATAAGGCCTCTTCATCGATGGAAAGTGTGCGGAATGCCTTTCTGAGTTTCTTTTTGGAAGTAATCTCTGAAAGGCTTGGTGGCAATAGGTTAAAAATCTGAGGGACGTAGTACGAACGCATATTTTTGCCGTAGCGGGTATAACATATCGGAGTGAGGAATCTTGAAGCTTTCCGCAAGTTTCGTGAGATGGGGCGTGGAGACTTAAAATCGTCATTCCAGTTGTACTTGAGCACAACTGTCTCCAGAAATAGGGACTGAAAAGTTGGCATTGATAGCGCTTGAAAAAGATCTAAATCCGACAAACCGCGGTTGTACCCCACGCTTCTCAGTATTCCCTTCAAGACACTGTTGATTTTCTTTTGCCATAGTTTGGAGCATTTACCAAAAATAGTTATGCCATACCGCAAATTGGAATAGGCTAATGCATAAGCAACGCGTTTACGTAGAATGAAAGGCATGAATGCTTTGGTATTATAAAGCAGACAGGAAATACTTCGTAACTTAGCACACAGTTTCGTGAGATGCGAGTTCCATGAAAGATCGGAATCAAAATGTATTCCGAGATATTTAACAGTGTCGGAGTATGGAACTTCATTACAATAACATGGCGAACAGTGGGACGTGTGGAGATAAAGAGGAATATTTAAAGAAACAACTTTTAAAGGATTATGAAAGCAAACAAGCTTTGTTTTAGTTATATTTATAGTAATCAAATTCTGGTTAAACCAGTCCATCAGTTCGTTGGAACAGTGTTGAAGTGTTTCCATTGCTTTCGGGTAGGAAAGGTGACGTGTCAATAAAAGAGTGTCGTCAGCGTATTGGTAGAGAGTACAATTGGAAAGAGCAGTAGCCATATCATTAACGTAGATGTTGAAAAGAAGTGGTGAAAGGATAGAACCTTGAGGAACGCCGGCTTGTAAAGAAACTTTTGTACTATGTACATTATTGATTGCCGTTAGCTGAGAGCGGCCATGTAAGAAATTATTTAACAGTGAGAGAAATGGGCCGCGAAAGCCACTAGTGGAAAGTTTTTGCAGTAGAATGGAATGGCTAACTGTATCGAATGCTTTCGAAACATCTAGGAAACAGGCACAAGTAAATAGGTTATTGTCAAAACCAAAGTTCAGGTCGTCGGATAGTGCGTCAAGAAGTGGCTGCGTGCCTCGACCAGCGATAAATCCATATTGATTCGAAGACATAATGTCATGTTTGTCAATAAACGAGCACATTGTATTATATAAGAATTTCTCTAATATCTGAACAAGACATGGCAAAATGGATATTGGACGATAGTTTTCGACCCTACTTCGGTGGCCTCCTTTGAACAGAGGTTTTACAACAGCAAGTTTTAACTCGTTAGGTATGATGCCAGATTCTATTATTGTATTGAACAGAAGGAGAAGTGTGTTTTGAATATAACGGAAGTTTCTACGGATGTCATTCAGTCGTATGCCGTCAAATCCTGGAGATTTGTTGGGTTTGAGGCTCATTACTATAGATTCCAGATCATCTATAGTCATCGAAGGAAGCAAAGCTGAAGCCGAGTTGGAGTAAGAAAGAGAGAAGGAATTGGGGTTGTTTCTTGCTTTACCTGAGAAGGACGCAAAATACTGATTGAAGAGGTTGGCAGTTGCGAGTGAATTGTGTCCGAAGACATCGTCATATGAGCTGCCATGTGAACGCGGAGGAAGGCCTCGCAGGTCATTAATCAATTCCCAAGTTTTGGCTGAGTTCCTCCGATATTCGAAGAACTGTTTTTGAAAATAAATTCGCTTTGCCGATCGTATAAGCGCGTTGACTTTGTTGCGGATGGTCCTAAATTCTAGTTGAAAGATCTGGTTTCGTGGTGAGCGGCGGCAACGCTTCCAGGCTAACTCTTTAGATTTAATGGCAGACAGTATGTCATTATTTAACCAACGTAGGTCTGTTTTCCGCTGCTTTAAGTATATACATTTTTTTGAGGCGTTAGAGAACTGTGTCAGGAGTTGAACAAAGGAATGGTAGATTTGGGAAGGAGAAATCGAGACTTGGAAGGTGGCCCAGTCGTAATTGGCTATATAATTGTCGAAAGTGCGTTGGTCAACTATCGTAATACGGCGAGTATTAGTACTAGTGTCAACAGAAGTCGAACCAGGAAATTCTAAATGACATGTAACGAAGTAATGGTCTGATATTTTTTGTGTTATAATTGCCGAGCTTGTTCTTGCGGATCTGGCCCTTAAGTTTATATGGTCAATTGACGAACTTACAAGTTTATTGTTTAGGAATTCTTCCCTTGTAGGAGTGAGAATTGTGGCTTCAACTCCGTAATCGGATAGCAAAGTAAGGTACTCACAGACGAGCGATTTCGAGGGCTTCATTAAATCAATGTTTATGTCACCAGTCAGACAAAGGGTTGCATTTAACGGAAGAGATTGTAAAGAATATCGTAACTCGTCGAGAAAATCCTGAATGCTTTCGGAAGGTGGGCGATAAATAGCCAATAAGTAGATGTCATATACGGAGTTAAATATACGTAGTGCTATTGACTCACAAGAAGTGAATGAAACTGTTATCTTGGAGTGAAATAACGAAGTTTTAACGAATACCGCAATACCACCCCCACGTTTGTTATCACGAGTGTGGAAGGAGCTGCTGAACCCGGGTAATGAGAAAGCATCAACTTCTTCGATGCGAATATTAATTTCGGTAAGGATAAATACATCTGCTGTTGGAAGCACGCAGTCTACTGCTAACCTAAATTGGTCCCAGTGTTTCCGGAGGCTCCTTATATTGACATGAAATAAAGTAAATGAAGTATCCTGGCTAGGTTGGATGTTTTGAGAGTATGAGTGAAAGTCATTAAACTGAGAGTAAGTGACCATATAAGCCTATACAATTTGTTCCAAAGCAGCAGCATTGGTGATGCGGAGCACAGCAGAATTTACATCGTGCCTCGCGAAAATCTGACCATGTCGAACCCACACAAATTTGTATCCCTTTTCTTTTCCTTTCGTTCGCGCCATCCAGAAGAGTTTTTTGTTGGCATCTGTGAGATGGTCGTTAAAGTAAATTCTAGGCTGAGATTCTTCATGAGGCAGAGATCTCAAGCGGCCGCGACATGCCATCCAGCGTTCTTTGAGAGCAACCGAAGAAAAATGAACCAAAATTGGGGGAATGGCATCATGCCTAGCAGGCAGGCGGTGTGCAGCCTCTACATGAGTGAGCTGAAAGCTGTCAATGTTCAGTTGACCTGCTAAGTCTGTGAGTATACCATTGAGGTTCTCCTTAGAGGAAAAAGGGATACCGTGAATTTCCAGGAAAGATTGACGATTGGACTGATCGGTGGAGTTTTGTGCGGCTTTCAGTTGTTGAATCTCTTCTGCTTGGTCGTTCTGGGTGGCTTTCAGTTGCTGATATTCAAGCGCTTGGTCGGATATTTTTGAATGCAAAGATCTATTTTCTGCTTGGAGTTCCTTGACTGCTTGGTCTTGAGATTTTGTCGAGTTGACAAGTGAGTCATACTGGGCCGAAATAAAGGCCACAGATTCTTGCATCTCAGTCACGGAGTCGCGCAAGGCGTCGACCGCGAGCTTCATTGATAATAGGGCATCGATTTTGGGGTGCAAGTCTTGGAGATTATCAACGGAGGCTTTCCAAGAGAGCAGAAGATCAAGTTTCTGATGAAGCGTTGACAGCTGCGTTCCGAATTCGGTGCACTCGGTTTGGGAGCTTTGGGTGTCACAGTTCAAAGTAGGATTCGGATTTGAGGACCCGTCCCGGCACGCAGGGCATCGCCATTTTTCCTGCTTGGTAGTGCTCATAGCCTTAAATGTGCCGTCAGCAACCCCAGAGCACTTTTTCCCCAAATGATACTGTCGTAAACAATCGCTGCACTTCATGCATCTGCCGTCAGTTGGTATAGGAGCTGAGCAAACTCCGCAAACATCGGCCATGACTTGAGAATGACGACGACGGAGACGAGGCACGAGATGGAACAAAGTACCAGCTATCAAAAAGAGGAACAGTTCCAGGCTCACCGACAAAATAAGGTGGGGAGCATCAAGCGAAGAGTACCAGCGTTGGTGCTCGTATGATGACAATGGCGGCGGCGCAGCTATGCCGAAAATCTTGTAGCTGTTCGGCTTGAAGTGACGAAACGGTAGCTTCACCTTGTGCCGTGGAAGAGAGCGTCAACAGAGGCAGCGAAGCGTCGCACCGTCAGCACCTTGAGGTTCCTTGGGATTGGTTTTGGCAGCTAAAATTTCTCGGAGCGGTGGAAACGAACGGCTTGGCCCTGGCGTCTTCTTCTTCTTCTCTCTAATAATAATAATAATATAATAATAATAATAATAATAATAATAATAATAATAATAATTTTATTTGCAACCATATTACAGTGAAAAATCGGGTCAGTCAAAGCCTAAATGGCTTGTGTGACTGGAACCCTTCAAACTCACCATCAGCATGGTATCAATAGCGCAAAAGAAAAGAAAAAACAAAACAAAAAGACAAGAAAAAAAGACAGAAAAGAAAGAAGAGAAAAAAACACACACACACACCTAACCTACGTATCTAACACTCTGGTCTCATACACACCCATGACTACCTACACTGAATCGACCATAAAAGAACGGAGCCATTTTTTAACCTTAGTTTTAGAGTCAAAAGAGAAAACACCTTCAGGAAGATCATTAAAAATATCCGGAACATAGTAATCACGGGTTCTCATCCCATACCTCGTGAAGCAACGAGGCCGTTTAAAACGGGTTGTTTTCCTTAGCGTGCGAGACGGATCGTGCAAAATCTTAAACCGATTCGTCCAAAAATAACGAAGTATCACTGTTTGTCGGAGTAGAGAGGAAAAATTCGGCATCTCAAGGTCACTGAAAATGTTCGTGCTGTCTGTGAAATTTGAATTGTACGCCACACTTTTCAAAACACTTTTCAACAGGGTGTTCACTTTAGCATGCCACTGTCCACTACTGTGCGCAAACACCGTAATCCCGTACCTAAGTACACTGTATGCCAGGGCATAAACCAAAATTTTTCGAACATGAAGAGGAACAAAGATTCTAATATTATAAAGCAGACAGGCCACTTTTCGTAACACTCTACATATATATGCCAACTGATTATTCCAAGACATGTCGTGGTCAAAAAAATTCCCATGTATTTAGTGGTCTCCACCCACTTAACAGGGACACAAGTACAAGGGTCGCACAATATACCATGAAGAAAAAACGGCTTGTCTACGAAACCGTGTTTCAGCGGATTTCGAAAACACATCAATTTTGTTTTATCCACATTTACTTTTAAAAGATTCACAGAGTACCAATCCATTGCTTTATTAGCATTGAGTTGTAAAATGTCAAGGGCGCTCGCAAAATTGATATGCCGAGATATCAGCAGAGTGTCGTCAGCATACTGGTAGCAGGTACAACTCTCGATGACAGAGGGAAGATCGCTGACGTAGATATTAAATAACAAAGGTGACAACACAGAGCCTTGGGGAACGCCTACTTTCAGATAGCGCACGGCGCTCAACTCATGCCCCATCCGCACCCGCTGAGAGCGACCGGAAAGCAGATTAGACAGCATATCAAAAAAGGGCCGCTAAAACCCGCCTTGAAAAGCTTACGCAGCAGTACGGAGTGGTTCACGGTGTCGAAGGCCTTTGACACATCCAAGAAAAGAGCGCAGGAAAACATATTATCATCAAAAGCGGAGTTTAAATAATCGGCAAAGTCATCTAACAACAATTGCGTGCCTCTACCTGGCACAAAACCATATTGCGTCTCCGGTACAATTGGGTACCTATCTAAAAAACTGGTCATCATCGAAACAAGATGCTTTTCTAATAAATGTCCAACAACTGGCAGAATAGATATGGGGCGGTAATTACCAATTACAGTTGGTTTGCCCCCCTTTAGCACTGGCCTAACAATAGCCGTTTTTAACACTTCCGGAAGCGCACGCTGCTGAATGAAGCCGTTGATCATATAAAGAAGTACACATTTTAAAGATTCAAAATTCCTTTGAAGGAAACCTACACCAATATCGTCAACGCCAGGTGTTCTAGACCCCTTAATACTAAACACGGCCGAACGTAAACCTTCTTCGTCTATGTCACAAAGGAAGGCAGAGGTTTTAGGGTGACCGAAAACAATAATATTGTTTTCGGTCACCCTAAAACGACCATATGTCCTTCCGTTAGGTCAACAAACTCGTGCGAAAAAGCAAAAGCATGCATTGACAGCCCTTTAATGGAACGTACCGGTTACCTACCAATGAATTCTATTTCCGTCGATCCTGTTGGTATAACTAAGATTATTGATGGGTTTAAAGTTGTATTCTTCATCACGTGTGGATAGAATTAACCCCAAGTTTCTTAAAAATACTAAAATGTACTCATTTCTAATTCTTACTATATTTTTTGAACAGTCATCCGAGAAGGTTTTTTACACTCTAATTGGAGAATAGAGAGGGTAGTTACAATTCCATAATGTGTCGATAAACATTCTCCCAATAACTGCCGTCCTATTTTATTAACCAGAAATGTATGTAAAATTCTTGTGCATATTATTTATTCCCACCTCATGAGCTTCTAGGAGGCAAATAATTTCTTCACCACAGCACAACACGGATTTCGTAAATCATTGTCACATGAAACTCAGCTTCTAACTTTCACTCATGACATTTATTTTACCGTTGATTGTGGCTCTCAGGTAGGCTGCATTTTCCTAGACTTCACCAAAGCATTCGGTAAGGTGTGTCACGAGCTTTTCCTACTAAAGCTGGGTAAACTCAATATTGACCCTAACGTTCTTACATGGGTCCAATGTTTTCTGACTAACCGTTTCGCAATTCGTTACAGTCAATAATAGTATGTCTTCACTTGTTTCAATTCATTCTGGCGTTCATCGGGAATGAGTCGTAGGCCCCTCACCAGTTTTAATTTATATTAACGACTTGACTGTCAATGTGTCTTTGTTTGTCTCTTTGCCGATGATTGTGTAATTTACCGTGAAATTCAAGTTATTTGATTTGTTTGCACTTCAATCCGACATTAACTCTGTTTCTCGTTCGTGTGAGTCGTGGCTCATTAAACTAAACACTAATAATTGTAAACACATGAGAGGGTCCCGTAAACCAAACGACAGACTTCGAGGGCAACTCCTTGGAACAAGTATCATCTTATAAATATATCGGTGTTCGCAAAACTTCTAACCTTTCACGGAAACCCCACATTCAGCACATCACTTCTCCTGCTAACTGCACGTGGGTCCACATAAAACGTAACTTCTCATCGGCACCCGTTTATATTAAATTTATTTTATATAAAACATTAATCAGACCATAGCTGGAATATGCAGCCTCTATCTGAGATCCGGGTCACGATACCCTCGTCATGACACTATAGAGTCTACCCAAAATCGCTCAGCTCGTTTTATCCTATCGAACTATCATCGCACCGCAAGTGTCACATCGATGAAAATTAGTTTATCTTTATCATCTCTTTCTCTGCGCCGTGAAACTTTACGTTTATGTTTATTTCACAAAATTTATTTTCATAATCCCATCTTGCACGACCAAATGAAAACTCTCCTTTTTTTGACAGCTCATCCCGTGTTGGTCATCAGCATAAAGTCGGGGTCCCTAGCTCACTAACAACTGCATTTCACTCATCGTTTCTTCCTCGCACAGCACGAGAATGGAACCTCCTCCCCAGTGTAATTGCTACCATCACTGACCCTAATTTATTTCGAAATGCTATCACTACCAATTTTTTCCAGTGATTCACAACCTCTTCAATCGTTTGTTTATTATATTATTCCTATCACTAATTTGTTACAGTATTTCCTCCTACTTTTTTGCACCTGCTCAACCCTCAATATTTTCTTCGGGCTCTGACGGTATGTTCAATATATAAAGTAAATAAATGTCGTAGAGCGTGTTGAAGGGCGCCCCATTGTGTCGTTTCCATTGAGGGAATGACACGTGTGACTAATTTTATAGCTAAAAAAAACGCGCGATTTTTAAACAAATTTACGTGACTAAGAGCACTAACATCGCAGTTTGCTAGCGGGTAGTCACGTGGGATTCGTTTAACTTTTACGCGAGGTTTGTTTGATATTTTAAGCTAAAAAGACGAACTTGTACGAGGGTGCAAGTTCGTCTGCTCCTGGCACACCTCGTGCGTTTGCTTACCCTCTAAATGCATCCCCGCGTGTTTGTTTCCCCCAAACTCAACCAATGATGGTGCGATTTCGGCTGCCTCGTCATCTTGCGTTATCTACGCGTTCTCTATGTCGCCCTTTGACAGGCGTGCCTATTGTTGCGTTTCACGCATTTTATAAAACTTGCTCGCCGTATATGCTCTAGAGCATTCCTATGGGAAGGAGAACACACAAATTACTATTTAAAGATGCTAGCTAGTTAATTTGTGTTCTGTAGCCAGGTTGGCACATCACGAAATATAATTGACTTGCTCAACTGGACTCTGAACAAGACTGCATAATTCAATACGTGCAACGGTATTTTTAAGTATTGGGACAAGTTGGCTGAAACACTCTGTATACAAGTGCAGTAGTAACAAAACTTCTCTAAAGACAATCAACATAAATTACGTGTCCCGCATGGTCCCTTGAGAGGTACACTTGTTTGGCACATATTTTTATTTAAAACAGTTTAACGATATGACGGGGATCTTACGACGTCTCATCACTAATATACGTGGCGGCTGGGCAGCGTACCGTATACGCTATTCGCGAGACAGTAACGTTAGCGTAATAAAACTCAATTCTATGAAGTGGTACCTTCTCAAGTGCCACTTTCTGGCGACCGAGGCACTGTCTTTGAAAGCAATGTGAACAGTCTCCTTTGCAAGTTATGATAGAGCATTGACTTACACACCCTTCCGGCGGCTTACACTTAAACACCCGTGAAGGCCCCGTGGAAAATTATGAAAGGAATATACTTAGAAGAAACAAAGATATTTACTTCACAAGTCACATCTTATAACTTTGCATGACCTCAACCTTTCAGAACAAAATTTACTCGTGCTTCCTGATATGCATCAAATGTTTTATATTCTTCAGGTCAATCAACATGGGAGCTATTGGGGCGGTTATAGCTCATGAAATTACTCATGGGTTTGTTGACGGCGGTAAGTGTTAACTAATATTTCCTAAACCTTCACGTGGGATAGATAACAATTTTTTATCTAGCTCGCACTTTTATGGTAAGATTTTTGAAGATTTTTTGCCTTCATTCTGAACACTTTCATTAAAGGACTACTCACAGATATCGGGTAATAACAAGTTGGACTCACCAGGACGAGAAAGCTTCCTCATAAGACTTGTTGGAAAAACAAAGCAAAGATGAGCACCAAAAGTTCAAACTTGACTTGTTGATTTAATATTTCCAGCATTTTGCTCCCTGGCGTTCCAGTCATGTTAAAATATCGCACTCAGGAGAACAGAAGCACTGTACCTTCTTCGTGAAGCGGCGTTATGTTTACGCCACACTATGTTTTTATGTAGAACGTCTAGGCCATACAGTTTTTAATTTTAATCGAAAAACGCCAAAAAAAGCATCAACCTGTGTAAAATCACCAAATCGGCTATAAAAGAACGAAAAAATACTGTGATTTATGAAATTATTTGTTTCAGGCGAGAACAATTTTAGTCGAAAACCATTTAAGACGTCCGTCGGGTGCGGTATCTTATCTACAATCAAGCGCCCTTCAAGTCGCGAATCGGTGGAATCATTAAATTCGTGGGGCATTTGCATGAAGTGCATTTTAGTCAGTCGGTCACCACACATTCTTACATCTTTGCTCTATCACGTCAAAGCTGGACGAGCTTCGTGGAAGAAACATTTTGCTTGATAGCACTTCAATTTTAGCGATAACACGGAGCAGAGTAGCAGAGTAAAAAAGAAACATAAAGCATCTGGTGATGTCGTCAAAAGAAAATCGGACTCTGACCCGTGTTTGTACTGTTTGTCTGTCGTTTCCAAGTACTGTCCCATTATCAAAGCGTGAAGCGTAATAAGAATGAAAACACATTTTTAATTGAATTTCAAATCCTCGCTCTTTATTTTTTCCATCGACAATTTATTTTACAGATAACGCATCTATTTAAAAAATCGAGGTATTCTGGCGAATACTTTTGCGAAAACGCTAAGTTTGTTGAAAACTAATCGCCGAAATACGTCGATTTTTCGCAAGGTCAGTAATAAAAAAAAACATCCGCTCATTTTTTTATATAGACGACGGAAAATCTACAGCCTAAGCATAGACTGTAGATTGTCATTATCGACAAGTTTCCCCCAGGAAATACAATATTTCATAGGGACAGACAATACGAAAGAGTGTCCGTGAAGTGTGAAGGTGATATTCTAATTGCTCGTAAAAACATCTGCAGGCTGTTTGCCGATTTGACCTCCAATTTTGCCGGGAATTTTTCGGGTAATTTTTTGCGATTATTCTAGCGTGCTAACTGGCACATATTACTATCCGCCAAGCGTCTATATCATAGGCTTTTTTGAACAAACCAACTTGCATTGTTATAAACTCGTAGATGTAGACAACAACACTCATATTTTTGGAGATTTTTTATGTGCCTGATGAAAACTGAGACTTAGAACATCCTCCACCAGCTTCTGGCCGTGTTACATCTAAGGCTGATGATTTGCTCAGTTCTATAATTATATAAACATTTTTTCGATTGAAACAGGTAAATGGGTTACAAAACATAGCGCACAGTGCAGCGGTTTCTAATCCTCTTGTTTGTACTGATTGGTGGCTCATAATTTTTCTTTTTGGTTCTTTCAAGGCTTTTTTTTTTACAAGAACACAAAGTTTACAAGCTACGACTCGCTTGTATGTAATAAGGCTGACTATCTTATTATTTTCACTCCTTTAGGCATGGAACATGGGACACCAGTAATAAAAACAATAGGCTATATTGCGCTGTTCAATTACTTGCAAAATCTATTAAGAGCGCGATTGAACTTTTTTCTTACAAAACTGTGTCGTCACTCATTTCCCTATCTTTACTGGATTTTAAACGAGCTTTTGTGTGTGTTGTGGAAACAACCTGCACTATCATACAAACTGCAAGATTACACAAGCACAGTTTTGGTAAAATGAATATCTAGACTCACGGGTATCAGATAAACTGTTCGTCAAGCAAGACAAGACATCTTATCGCAAGGCAGTTGAATGCCGCTTAAACCGTGACACCAAGTATTTTTGGTGATACGTATGTCAAGGATTGCAAGGGCGCATCTTTTTCTCCATAAATCTGCGCGACACATCAGTGAAAGTGTTTGCCAGGTAGCACAAAAAGGGGGTTACGTCGGCCCCACATAGTCAAAGTGGACTGAGGCAAACCCTGCAGTATCCCCGTGGCATGATGTGGCATGATCATGCCCATTTCGGGCTGCCCATGCAATACTCCCTGGCTCCCACCTCTGTTACGTGAGGGAAACGTCAGCGTAGGTGTGGGCAAAGTGAGGGCATGCCCTCTTGGGCTGCCGACTCAGTACTCCCATGGGTCCCACTTAGACTACGCATGGGAATCCCCCGCTTTGGCTACCCGTGCAATGCCCCCGTGGGTCCCACCTCTGCTGTGCGGGGGCAGAGTTAGCACAGAGGTGGGCTCCAGGGGGCAATGTGTCTGTCTGCTCAACTTGGATTGCCCATGCAATGCCCCCGTGGGACCCAAATCGGCTACACGGGGGCAAAATTAGCATAGACGTGGTCTCTAAATGTGTAAAGCGTGGGCATGCCCAACTTGGGATGCCCATGCTATGCCCCTTGGGTCTTGCCTTGGCAGTACGAGGGCAGAGTTAGTAGAGGGGTGGGCTTCACAGGGGCAGCGCGTGGGCTTGCCCAAATCGGGCTGCCCCTGCATTTCTCCCGTGGATCCCAACAAGTCTGTGGAGGGTCAAGGTTAGCAAAGAGGTGGGCGCTACAGAGAAAACGCGTGGGCATTACAGACTTGCGCTTCCAATGCAATGCTCTCGTGCGTCCCCCTTTGGCTATACAAGGGCATATGGGCATACAGTGGGCCCCACGGGGGCATGACCAACCTTAACTGCGTATACAATGCCCCTGTGGGACCCACCTTGACTATACGGGGCAGAGTCAGCAGAGAGCTGGGCTCCACGGTTGCATGCACTACTTGAACTGCCCATGCAATGCCCCAGTGCGTACCACATCGGCTACTAAAGGCCAGAGTTGGCACAGAAGTGGGCTCCACGAGGGCACCGCGTGGACTTGCCAAACTTGGGCTGCCATGCAATGGCCTTGTTGGTCTCACCTCGGCTACACGAGGTCAATGAAACCCTAGATGTGATCTCCAAGGGGTAAGGGGTGGGCACTGGGCATGCCCAACTTGGATTACCTGTGAAACTCCCAAAATGGCACTTTTCGATGATATTGAGAAGATTCCCTGCACGTTCTCGGAATTCAGCATAAGATATCGGCTTAATTTGATATCAGATCACCGAGGATTATAACTTGAAGCTTGAGAGAAAAAGTTTAGGCTTGCAAAACTTTATTACGAACTTACTAAGCGTGTTTGCAAAGAAGGCCGTTTTACGTAGGGTGGAATTGATTACGCAGAGTATTTAATTCGGGGGTGAATTCTAAGCACGCTTGATGAAATATCGGTATCTGTTATAAAACTCGGTGTATGTAGCCGGCTCAAGTTGGCTATGTATCCCGATCACCTGTTCAACGACATTTCATATGAAAATGTACACTGTTTTCTGCTCCATTTCGTACACTTAGAAGGCTCAATTTCTATGAACTTGCTCAATTCAATATATTGATCTATCAAAACGTATCAAAATGGTAATATTGTTTGCAGTAGGGATAGGGTGAATTGAGGCATTCTACATTTGAGATGTGGGGTACCGCGCCTACACCGTAAAGAAATTGTGAAGTAACCCTGAATAGGATGAAATTCCCGCGGGGACTTCATGTGGGCTGCCCCCGTAGGCCCGCTATGGGCACCATGAGGGAGACAATGTGCCAACATAGGCCCCCTGTGGGCCCCATGGTGAGTACCCTTGTGGGCTGCCTAAAATACCCACTGTCGATCCCCCTGAGGCAGCCCAGGTCGGCTGCCCAAGTGGTTGGGCCAACATGCAAAACCGACGTAATACCCATGTGGTATGCTCAAGTGGGCTGCGTAAGTACATGGGCAGACCTGCAAAACCGACGTGGGACTCACGTCCGCCCTCCTTTCAGATACCATTTTGTGCTAATTGGGTTCGAGCAAGTCTGTCAAGAACTTTCGCTGACTATATTTTGAATAAGTCTACTTCTTGAATAAAACAGTGCCATGCACGCCTGATAGCTGCCTTTACGACGATAACCTTTTGATAGCATATTTTCTATACTTTGAAGCTATCAGCGGCAATTAATCGCATCCCAAGATTTATCGTAAAAGGCTATTGAACGAGGAGGTGTCTCCGCGAGTTTGCACTTTCTGACTACCTGCATTATGGCAAACAATTCCTTCTGAAACAGGTTGTCGAATGTATTCGCCTCCTGGAAGACACTCTTGAGCATCTCGTTCTCGAAAAGCTCGCAGATGTCACTGTCTTCGAACAAGTGCTTGCACATCTTGTCGCTGTCAATGCTTTCCTCGTCTACCGCTTTCCGAGCGCCCATCTCGAGGCTGCTCGACTTGGCCCCGAACCAGCCGCAAGTGAATCTCCTGGCTCATCGGTTGTCAGAAAATTGGAGATGAATCACGACGGTAGCATTTATTGAGAGGCTATATACGCAGTCGGTGCTCTGTCTCGTCCAAGGCTCGGTCTGTCTCTTCTCTCGCGCGACACGATGAGCGGATTTTGAGATATCAAAAGACGTTTAGCGTTTGTAACTTTACGGACTGTCACCTGCCCTTCTTCTCCCCCCCACCCCCAAATAGACGCGTACGCACGTGGCAGCTTGATATGTGAGCCGCATGCTTCAGTAAACAGAACCGGCCACCGGATAGCCAAACACATGTTTTTCTAGTAAATCTCGTCTAAGTACCAGACATTTGGGAAAATCATCCATCTGTATTAGACCCTTACTTCAAACTCATTTTATTCGCATTCCGCCCATTGAAACGCACGGCAATAGAGCCATAAAACGGAAATGATCTTCCCGCACCACGGTCTTCTTCCGCATAATAAATTCCGTCTGCTATGGTTACCGCCAGTATGAAGACGAAGCGACTGCTGAAAAGACGCACAGGTAAGCACAGTCTGAACCCAGCAAAATGCTGACGCCATTTTCCGAAAGCTGCATTCTTATGCCAAAGCGACAACGCTAGCCGAGGACACGAATCTAGGCTTTTAAACAGACCGCGCGTACACAATAACCCCCAGAAGTCAAGGCCTGCTCATTTCCCCCTGTTGTAAAAACGGCCTACTGGTCGTTGGTTAAATTCAGCTACAGCTTTTAAATATACAAATATTTTCATGATAACTGCCCAGCATCTGGACCTAGAACACCGACATGGTGCGTGTTATCCCTGGATGCCGCTTCTCTTCTTGTTTGCGGGATGCCCGCTTCCAGTTCCATCGCACTGGCCCCTCAAAACAAAAAGGAGAAAGTTAATATGTCCTTGCAATCAATTTAAATGTCGAAAGAAAAATGAAAGCCGTTTACAACTCCCTGTAACGCCGAACTAGAGCGCAGCTCTTGAGGAGGAGGAGGGAAGGGTACTGAGGGGAGGGTAAACTCCTCCTCCCTCCTCCTCAACTCCTCATCCTACCAAATACTCCTCCTCCCTCCTCCCATCCTCCTCCTCCCTCCTCCCCTTCCTCCTTTTTTCTCCCCCTCCTCCTTCCTCCTCCCATTCCTTTTCCCCCTCCTCCTTTATCCTCCCCTCCTCCACCTCCCTCCCCCTCTTCCTCCTCCATCTCCTGCACTCCTCCTTCATCCTCCCCTTCCTTCCCCCTCCCCTTCCTCCTCCTCTCTCCCCTCCTCCTCCCTCCCCCTCATCCTCCTTCCCTCCTCCTTCCTCCTCCCCCTCCTCCCTCTCCTTCCTCCTCAGCTTCCTCCTCCTCCCTCCCACTCCTCCTCATTCCCCTCCTCCTTCCTCCTCCCTCCTCCTCCCTCCTCCCCTCCTCCTCCCTCCTCCTTCCGCGCGGTGCATTATGGGATATTTCCCATGATGCACCGCGCGGTTACGCCGACGCCGACGCCGACGGCGACGCCGCTCAAGCTGGAAACGGGCGCCTAAGAGCTGCGCTCTAAAATAATGCTGCCATTACTCTCCTGGGCCTGACTGACGTCTCTGTTTTCCGGAAACAGGTGTCATTATCCTGGCGATAACTTATTGATCATTTGCGTCTTCTAGAGCGCAGCTCTTAGGCGCCTGTTTCCGGCTTGAGCGTCGCCGGCGTCGCCGCCGGCGTTGGCGTTGCCGTCGGCGTAACCACGCGGTGCATTATGAGAAATGTCCCATGATGCACCGCGTGGGACCCTCGTGACGTCACTCGTGACGTCACGTGTGACGTCACGAAGGTCCCGCGCGGTGCGTTATGCGACATTTCCCATGACGCAACGCGCGGGGGGGAAGAGGAGGGAGGAGGAAGGGGAGGGGGAGGGAAGAGGAGGGGGTAAAGGAGGGGAGAGGGAGGAGGAAAAGAGAAGAGGAGGGAGGAGTAGGAGAGCAGGGAAGGGGAGGAGCAGGAGAGGAGGGGAGAAGCTTGAAGGATGAGTGGAGGAGGGAGGAGGAGTAGCAGAAGGATGAGGAGGAGGGAGGAGGGCTATACCATCCCCTCAGTACCCTTTCCTCCTCCTCCTCAAGGGCTGCGCTCTAATTCGGCATTACAAGGTGTTGTTAACGTCTTTAATTTTTTTTTTTGTCATACGTCATGTCTACCATTTCCGTGAAATCCAAAGGAAACCTTTACTTTACAATGGTCTGGACAGAAGCTCCTCCATTTGAAGTCCAGTGAAGCTTCAAGTAGACTGAGCAGCACGCGTAGCAGAACCTCGTGTGGGCGACAAGACGTAAAGTGTGCGAGGAGTTCTCTTCGTTTCTTTCATAGCTCTCCCTAGTGCATCCAAATTCATCATCTGTTCACCGTTTTTTTTGTTTTTTTTTACTTTGTTTTGTTTTTGAGATTATTCCGTTGAAGAGGTCGTCTGGTACTCCTGCTCAAGATAGGTTCATTTATTGGTTTGGTCCCTTTGGTATAGTTTTGTTTCTTTCCCTCTTGCAGTTGCTAGCTCATTGTTTTCCTTTTTGTCAGTTCGACTTTCTTCTGAACATAAAGACCTGCGTGAGGGCCTGCTTCATGCCAAGTAGAATGTACCGTTTGGTGAAATCGCTTGTGCAAGGCTGTCGTCCAGTTGTGTATCAGTGACCTTTGTCGCTCCAGTCGCTGCGCATCCGTCCTTCGTCTTTTGTTCTGGCTTGAATTCTTTGACCACTCGATAGCCAAAGTTGGCGGTTAGCCTCGGAACTGTCGCCGGCCGGCGACAATTCCGAGTTTGTGGTCGGTGTTAGGGGAGGCCAAGTGACGCGATATCGGTATCACCAGGTGTGCGCTGATGGAGTTAGCATCGAAGGCACTATGTTGTTTCGATAAGCATTTGTTTTGTTCCTTAATTTTCTCCAGTTTTATCGTCTCTTGATTCGTATCTGTGCTGTGAACTTCAGCATTGATATATACCCCACGATGCGGTCATACAATTTTAGAACGCCAGTAAACATCTTCGAGATCTTTATTTGAAATGGATACGATGGTATCGCCTAAGTACTTTTATTGATAATCGTAGTTCTTCAATGTCGCCATGATATTGTGTAGTTGTCGACCTGTAGTTATTCCTGAAAATGTTTTCTCAAGATAGCAAAAAAAAAAAAGTCGTTACCTTTGTTCGTAATGCAGCTCGCTGTTTAATAAGGAGTTCAAAGTCGGCGTCGTTAAAGGTGTGAATGCCTTGGCCATTCGTTATTTTTGCCGATGTCTCGTTCGTGGTGCCGGTCGATCTCCGCCGCGTTGGCTATTGTGACCTTTCAGTGATGTGTCCAGTCAGGTTCTCACGGTGTCATTCAGTCCTAACCCTGGTTTCGGCACCATATCGTTACAACGGCTCACTGGGTCATTGGTTGAATAAGGTTAGCAACAGCGTTTATGGCACAGACACTTACGTAACTGCCCGGCATCGTGCATTCATGGCCAGGCGTCGAACATCTACCTCGTGCATGCTATCTCGCGATCCCGTTTCACTTACGCTACGTTGGGATGCTCGCTTCTATTTATGTAAGATTCAACTCCCCCAAACCTCATCACTAGTGGATCCACGCAGTGACGCCTGGCGTGCGCAACCATCGACGCCAGTGTGTCTCGCGGCGCATCACAACGAAGGAGACGCCAGCACGCGGCACCGCCAAGACCGGCGGGTCTGCCGCTTTATGGCGACTCTCTTCGGGCTTCGGTGTGTTTGCCGCTTGGAACGGTTCGGGGATCCACTAATGATGACGTCACGCGCAGGCCTTGCCTTCCAGGTGGCATTGACGATCCTCGCATCAATCTGCTCCGCTCGGGGAAAATACATTATGATCCCAGTCCCAAGCTTGCCCCCAAGAGCCGTCGGAAGCGCCAAGGCTTCAGTAGGCGACCGCTTCCCGGTCTCAGGATCGACCAAAGCACAGCCGCGCCCGGTTTTGTCAAACGTTGCCGCGTTCACTTTAGCAGATGTTGTTTGGAAAGTGGTGTCATCTGTTGCTCGCTTCAGAAGCTGCGTTCGCGTATGCGTCCATTCAGGAGGCCTTGGTGACGGTGATAGCTGTAGCACACTAACTGTGCGCAAAGAAACAATGGTGTCCTGAGTCAGGTGCGTGCTTGGCCTCTTTTTTACATGCATTTTAATGGGCGAAAAAAAGAGTTCGAATTAAGGAAAATGCACATGATGGCATTTCTCCAGGCCCAACATTTTAACGAGCCTTACAAGAAAAGCATGTTTTAAGCTCAGAATGTAGACGAGGCTTTTCTTTTTTTTTACGGTAAGATTGGGAATTTAGATTAAACTACCAATGAGACAAAATGTTAATGCTTACTTTTATACTCTGACCTGTTCTTTCACCAGGAAGTCAATATGATGCTGATGGAAAGCTGCGGAACTGGTGGACCGACGACGCGGAGAAAGCGTACTTAAAAAATGCTCAATGCTTTATAGACCAGTACAGCAACGCAACTGTAAAGGAAGTGAACATGAAGGTAAGTTCCGTACCAACATGCATCATCGTTAGGTAAAATAATTGTGCATCTTTCTGTAACAATAACGTCCAAAAACTTAAAAAGTCTTTTAAAGTGGGTTTTAATCACGAATATTACCTCCTCTCCTTGATTTATTGTTTTCCTTGTTGACTGGCATTCAATAAATCAATATGTAGCAGTACGTTTACATGTGTATTTGGTTGTTTACTTAATATTTTACCTGTTTGCCTAATCATTTACTTGGTGACCTAATTATTTATTTGTTTATTTTTTGTGGTACAGGTGATTAAACGAAAATGTGAATAAGGCGAGCACATTATGTGCAGAAACGGTTTCAGTTTTACTTTTGGTAGTTATGAATCTTTACAGCTCACACAATCGCCTGAGACCTTATTCCAAGTATCTACTCATAAGACAAATCGCGAGTAATTTAAGTAATCTATTCATTAGAACTAAAGCAAATTTTTAAAATTTCCTTCTTGGTGTTTTAAGACAGCTGAGGGTCAGCTTATTTACAACTCTGTAGTAGACATATCCCCAGGAATGAAACCAGATAGGAATAATAGTCAGACAACCGCCGAAAGGCAAAATTTGCCGAGCAGGAATTTTGTTTCTATACATTAAGGTAGACTGCAAGTTCCTTCATCCCTATTTTTATCCAATGCTGGAATTCAGAGTTTAAGGTGGAAATACAATATAGTAAATAAAAAAAGTTCCAGACAATTATATTGCCACGCGCCTCGGCGAGCGAGCGCGTGCGTGGCCGAGTGGTTACCGCGCTTGACTGTCGAGCGGAAGGTGTACGGTCGAATTCAGTCAGCGGACTGCACTTTTATTTATTCTTTAAACTTGTCGCTCTCGTAAGTTCGGGAACATTCTCTTCTGATTGAGTTCCGAATGTTCTACGCGCCGAATGTTCTCGACCGAATGTTCCAGAGCCACACGCGGGTACAAAAGGTGCTCCACGTGGCGAGCAGGAGTCAGTCTCGCCCTAGCGTTCGAATCTGATGTTACGCCGACTTCGACGCCCGCGACGCTCTGTTGTTATCTCCTGGTTCCTTTTTGTTTTGGGCACAACTTCGCCCCATTGAACGTTTCAGTTTCCTCAGTTATTCCTTGCTCGTCACCTTGTCATTCGTGACAATATACTAACCATAAACATCGATTTTGAAAATTAAAAAAAATATATATATTCTGATTTTGGAAAAGCACAAAAACAATTGTCTGAGGTCCCTGAACCCGTGTTTTCAAATGGTAAAATTAGTCACCATATTTTGTAAATGTAGTGAAATTCTTGAACCACTGCTGTTCTGGACAGTGAACTACGAGAGCAAACAAAATCTGGTGAGGTCTGAGGTAAGATGCCTCGTTACTCCAAGAAATTGGGAATGTAACCGGCGCCACATTAAACCATCGATATTTGTGGCACAAGCAACCATTCGACTGAAGTAGAGCCGTGGGGTCACAGATTGAAGAGGCCAGATTATGAAAATAGTTTATGTAAAACCTGTTCAGTAGAGAGCACACATGATGGTTGCTTATTTTATAAAAATGTACATCTTTCAAGCGCTACAAAAATATTTGTGCCTAGCAACCAAGCCTTGCACATTAAAAAAAGCTATTTCAAGCAGTGTGTGAACTCTGCGCAAAACTTAAATGTGTTATCTTTCTTGGGCTAACATTGCAAGGTGCATAGTAACATTAGCACTACGCTGGTTCCTTTCGTTACACAAAAGCATTGACCGATGGCTCACTCTAAAAAATACGCCTACCTACCTGAAAGTGACTGGGATAATTTACGTTCGTTGTAGAACATAAGTTTTGAATAAAATTTTTGATACTTTTAGATTGTTTTGATTCCAGAATCATCGTCTGGTAAAGTGTGGTGAAATTTCGATACTGTTTTCAAACTCAATATTTACATCCAGAATCCAGTCAAATAAAAGCTTGATACAGTCAAGTTCATTAGCGATGTGACTTTAGCTCACCATTTTTAATCTAAAGCAGCATAATAATTAAGAACTGATCAAATATTCGACCTCTTCTCGATTCCCTTTGCCGCTCCTATATATATATATATATATATATATATATATATATATATATATATATATATATATATATATATATATATATATATATATATATATATATATATATATATATGCACGGTGAGGAGGTTCAACGGGCCGGTTGGACGTGAAACGAAAGGTGAGGAGTTCCAGGAAAGGCTTTACTAACCAACGTTTCAGCGGGGACCGCTTTTCTTCAGGGTCCATCCTACCCTGAAGAAAAGCGGTCCCCGCTTGAAACGTTGGTTAAGTAAAAGGCCTTTCCTGGAACTCCTCACCTTTCGTTATATATATATATATATATATATATATATATATATATATATATATATATATATATATATATATATATATATATTACATACCTTTTAAGATACCGTTAAATGAGCCAGTCAAGAGATTCGCGTAAATCGTTTCGTTTCTCATCTTTTGTGCACCCCGACATAACTGTTCACTATTCGAACCTTCGAGCTAAAGCAATTAGATGGAAGCTGTCTGCCTTCTGTTTTTATATGTATAAAAAATTATCAATAGTTTTTTATGCTTATTGAATAATGGAACGCATTTTTGCTTCTTTCAGCTAAACGGAATAAATACTCAAGGCGAAAATATTGCCGACAATTCAGGTCTAAAAGCAGCGTATCTGGTAAGAAGTTACACAACATAGATAAAACATTGGTGTGCAGTCAATATATTTAGCTTAAATTAACCTCTCAATCTTTCCTGCCCTTTAATTTTAAGGCATTTAAAAAGTTTAATGATACTGACCAGCTGCTTCCTGGGATAAACTTAACAGGACCCCAGCTGTTTTTCCTTTCAAATGCCATGGTAAGTTTTTTATTATTATTATTGTCCTTCTTATATTTGCTAAATAATTTTGTAACAAATGTCCGTAATATTACTCTCGACGACGGGATTTTTGAGCACTCTCCACTAGCACATTTCCAGAACAGCTAGCTACTCCTTGCAAGAATCTACCTTTTAGCACGACCAGATGTCATTCTAGTTAGGGCGATAAAAACAATAGACGACTTCGAACACTAGGAAAAACTCTCAAATTTTTACTTAAAAACCAACCATTTTTCATCACTCTCTTTCATTTTATACTTCAGGCGACATGTTTGGAATTTTTCACTTCACTTTTAAACGATGTTTCAAACTGCATGGGAGCGGTTAGGGTCGGAGCGGGGACATTCGCCAAGTTGCGGTTGAACAGCTTCTTGTTCCAGTTCCCTCTTGTAGGGTGCCTCATTTGATCAGCAAATAAAAAACTGATTTGATTTGATTAAATTTTAATGTCCCTTTACAAAAGAATGATAGAATAAGAGACGCTTCAAGTATATTACAGGTAGACTCCAAAACACGTCAAACCTCTAAAGAATATGTTTAACACACCTCAAACATGCGTTTTATTTACTAGTCCCTTAAACTCTGCTGCTGCCGTTGATCCAGTTTGGCAACTGGGGCGAACGAAGTGCATTTAAATGTACTATAAGTTAACTGGAAATAAATTTCGAATATATAATTTTATTTTTTTATTTTTTAAAGGTTAAGAATGTCTCCTTTTACTGTACAGCATTCTGTCGATAAATGCTTGAAAAGTTTTAACAGATACTGATGGCAAAGAAGATGAGAGGCATTAAAACTTTAACTCGTTTATTGATGCTTATGGTTTTGTATATATTCTAGAACTATATTTACGAGATGCAGCACGAACTTTTTCATGTATTAAAGTACGAGTGTGAAGAATAAATTACCAAGTCAATACAAATATAAACAATCGCGATATATTAGGCAAGGTTCGCTTCTATTAGCAGTGTGCAATAATGCTACATTGTTTTCCTGAGGTCTGAGTGCGAGAACATTAGGGACCCACAGGCTGCAGGAGGATATAGAATATGACCACCACAGCCCTTCGAAATATCGGTAAGTGAATGTTTGTTGGAGAGAAACAAGACCCTCGGAAAGCATTAGAACATATTTTGCATTTTTATTCATACATTTTTTATTATGGTAAGTCAGAAAACATAGTTAAACCAAAAATGTTAAAACATGCTGGGGAGAAAAACGGAGGCAAGTGAACGCAAAAAAGGGGACAAGAGAAAACACCGTCTCTTGATAGCTGTCCATTTTTTCTTGCGTCCCCTCGTTCCCGGTTTTTTTAGTATGATCGCTCCCAAGCTCGCCCGCGCATTCACCCTTATTTCTAAACGTTGGAAATCAGCTTTGTCTAACCACAATTGGAAAATATTTATGCTGTAGGCATAGTGGAACGACACCCGTAATTTTCGCATTTTGTAGTGTACAGTTATTCTTATATACGTAAATTAGAAAAGAAACTCCTTTGGATGGGGCAAACGACGTTTCACAAAAAGACAGCTTAGTCTTCTAGTAACATTTGACATGTACAGCTGCTTCCCAGGCGGTATTCTTGTAGCTGTGTTTCAACAAACTCTGAAACATCTGTGCTTCGGATGTGTCATCTGCATAGCGTTCTTAGACGAAACGTTTTATGACGTTCAATTTTAAATGGTTATATTTATGCAGAATCACGTTTCGTTTATATGGACCCTGTTAATATCGACACCTCGAATTATGGACGAAATTTTCGGCCAACGATCTTTCACCGTGAACTTCTGTCCCGTTAATATGTAAACCCGAAGTTCTGGCTACTGACAGCTATTTTGGGGACAAATTGGGTAACTACAGGCGTTTTTTTTTTCTGGTTATTTTAATATGGACGGCACGACTCCAGTTCTAAAAAAGTCTAAAAACTCCCCCAAGATATTAGTGAACCCAAGATGTCACAGTGTGCACCCAGACGTCCGTTGTGAATCTTGATATAAGAGCTGCTCCACCAAAAGATGTCTGTGTTTTGTCTTTTATATAAAATGGGTTATTACCGCCTCCACTCTATTGTTGTTGAGATCGTGCATGACCTACATCCGGGAACCAAAAAGAATGAAATCTAAAGCAGCTACGTCACCTCACTCGTCACCGTTTGGGGAACGGAAGAGAATATCTGGACCAACAAAGCTAACTGTTCCTATACCCCGTTTCACTGTAACTTGGCGGAAAGCTACGGTCCAAGTCAGCCAATCAGCACGTCGAAGGGAGACACGTGACTTGACTCATAGGTAAGCACAGTAGTCTAAGAAGAATGTCGCTTTTGTACAAATTTCGAGTGACAGGGGGGACAAATCGAAGTCTGGGACAAGCAAAGGAGGGTATGGGTTCTATTTTCCCCTCTTTCTCCAACAAGTAAGCGATATCCACCTTCGCTCTCGCCCCTATATTTTTGGTAAGGACTGTCACGTGCTTTGCCTGCCTCACTGATTGGCTCGATGGGGCCGTAGCGCTCTGTCTTCGCCAGGTAACAGTGAAGCAGAGTGTAGATAGGGCTATGTCGGCAAAGGGGAAATTTGTGTTGATGCAACGCTTGTTGGTGTGTATATTGATCCTGATTCGTTATTATGGACAACACGCACTATGGACTATTTTTTGGGGGGAATGAAGGCGTCAAAGTTAAGGAGACATGACTGTATAGTTTAGTATTGCAAGGCGTGACTGCAAGAGCTTAAAGAGGACCTCAATAAAACCTCATTGCTTAACCACAATAAAATCAATGTCCCTTGGCTTGCTTCTATTAGCTTTATGTTTGGGTCAGATACACAAAGCGCAACACTTCACTAGCAGGTGTAGGGACTTTCTTGCCAAAATTATTTCGCAAATGATTCATAGAGTATCGCAAAACAACAAGGAAGAAAGGACAAGGTAGACAGGAAGGGCGCTAAACTGACAACTGACAGGAAGGGCACCAGTCCTCTTTGACATCTATTTTTCACAACGTGATCGGGCCATCGCTAATGCACTCACCAAAGGGCAAGTTTCATGCATTTTCAGATACGTGGATGAATATTTAGTGCTTCTTTTTAAAAGAGACCCATGGAAAATGAGGCTCAGACAATCAACACCAACAAATCCACATTTTTGTACGAAGGGCAAAAGCTCAGTTTCACCCATGAGTCTCCACCGAATTTGGGCCTTCAATTTTTAGATCTCCATCTGATGTTCAAGGACAAGGACACTTGCTGGAAATACTCACACAGAACCAAAAAAGGCCTGCTTCAATATGACTCAGCTCACTCAAAAATCATCAAGAGAGGAATTGTAAGAAGCACAATGATTGCAGCCTTAAAAAAGTCGTGTACACATTCTGCGGTTGAGAGTTTTGAAGCTCAAGTGCAACGCCTCAAGGCATCTGGGTTCCCGAGTTAAATTTTGTTTCAAGTCGCCGAATCATTATTCACCAACAGTGGACAACGAAAGCGCACACGAGAAAAAACCATAGAGCAGCAGTGCTGCCATACATTCACCGAATTATACACAACTTAAAAAAGATTGCATCTAAATATTAAGTCAAAGTGGCACTCTCTGCACCGGAAAAACTTAAGCGGTTGTGTCCGAGAATCAACCATCTCCAACTACAGCAAGCCGAGTGCAAAGTAAAACATCAGCAACAATACGTCAAATGCCAACGAGTAGTGGTGTACAAAATTCATTTCCCCAGCGGCAAGATATATGTGGGGCATACAGTACGGTGCATCAATGACCACCTACGAGAACATGTCTTAGCCTTGAGGTCGTCACCAGCCCGCCATCTTGCAATACATGTAAGGGACTGTATGTGCACCGCAATGTTTAGCCATACCAAAATCCCAAGATGTTTTAGGACCAAAAGAACACGCGAGCTGTACGAAGCTCAAACAATTGTCTCATTGGGCTGTGTGCATCAGCGCCCCGTCGATCACCTTATCTCAAAAGGAACTTTATTGCCTCAATCTTATGACTTGACGACAAGTATTTAGTTTGCAAGTTTTGTGTTCCTTTTTTGGTCTCAAACTTCATATTTGTCTTTTTATCATCTACGATTTATGATCGTGTACCTCGGCAATTTCCTAATTTTTGTTTCACAGTTATTGCTTCCCATAATTTCATGTTCCTCTTTTAGGGGCGAAGCTCCTTAGGGGCTAACCATGTCCGTATGTCCGTCCGCCGCTAGGCCGGCGTCGGGTGCTCGTGCTTCTGCTCGTGAGATCACGTGCTCACGAGCACGTGAGCACATGCTCACGTGCTCGTGTAGGGCAAAAAAAAATTGGAAAAAAAAAGATGAAAAAAAAATTATGAAAAAAGAAAAAGAAGAAAAAAAAAGAGTAGGGGGTTCTGAGATGCCATCCCATCTGTCTGCTTAAAAAAAGAAAAAGAAGAAAACCACACATTCTCCTACTGCCATGAATGAAAAGGACCGAAAAGCTCGGCATGCAGCGCCTCAGCGTCTACGTAGACAGCAAGCTGCTCCGGAGACCAGGGCGCGAGAAGCTGCTGCACAGCGTCAAAAACGCCAAGCGGACCCGGAGTTGAGAGCTCGGGAAGCGGCGGCAAAGCGTCAACGCCGACAGCAAGCAGCAATACCTATGACCAAAATCAGTATCATCAGCAGCACCCGAGCTTCGCCGCAATCAACATCATTCACCACGTGGAGATGCGGTCATTTTTTTCTTACTGTTTTCACGACTCAAAGATATCATCAGTAAATCTCCTTTTTCATTTATTTTATTTTATATTTTTTACGTGTAACAACTTTGAGGGTGTACTTTTCTTTCTTTTAAGCGATAACATCAGTAACTTCTTTCTTCTCCTTCTTTTAGAATGTATTAGATGTCAGTTGTCAGTTTAGCGTCCTTCCTCTCCACCTCGTCCTTCCTTCCTTGTTGTTTTGCGCTATCTTATTCATGATGGACAACCAACTAGCCCGCCAGCTCATCTTATTGCGATTCATAGAGCAAACCATACAAAGATTTTGACCCATACAGTAGTGCTTCAATGGAATAAATTTATGCCCAACTCCGAGAAATCAATCACATCGATTTGTGCCGGTAATATCTGTGTGGGTATAATAATGAGGCTGAATTAATTATACGCATTAGATAATTAAAAGAATAAGTCAGCAATTTCCACCCCCAGGATTATTGTACATCGACTTCTTGTGGCATCTTTCGGCAAATACGCGCAAATAGCAAAATGACAATAAAAAATATCCTAACAAAATCAAATAACCCAAAGTCCTCTTGTAAATAAATATTAAAGATAAGTTAGATTTTTTAGTCGAAGAAATTTTTCAGTACTCTATGACTTTTTTTCTAAAGTTCCTAGCGAAAAAAGGCGAATTCATTGGCTCCCATAGAATCCCCTTTTCGTTTATAGTTCTATCAAGTTTATAAAACAACCATTCGGTACTTCGCAAAGTTCCCGGAGTGATATATAGTAAAGAATGTACGCTATCGAATTTCGAATGTATCTAACCTATAACTGAAATCGCATAGGTTTCACGAGATATGGTTAATCAAATCTTTATCTTTCGCCACTGTGTATGTATATTTCATGCAGCATAACAAATACGACAGGAAAGAGCACTTCACATTTCCACAAATACATTTATGAAAGCGATGTTTTCACGATCTAATTATTCTTTCACCCTCGTAAAATATTGAGCTTTGAAATATTTCTAGAGGTAATTATTCCTCGAGGCGGAAGGCATCGAAGCATACATTTTATCAACTGCCTAATTCGTAGTATCCGTAAAGTAATAAAAAGGTTTGGCGTTATTGGGCTTGTCCAGAGTCGTTCGTGGGTTCATTTTGCAAGACAATAATAAATAATCTGCGCAATGGGGATCAATGCTAAGGGGGATTCTAACTTTTTGTGTGAGCTGAAGCCGAGCGCGAGATGCATGCGTCTGGCAGGACGCTGACACTTTTTCACTGCGTCGTTACTGCTGACGGCCGCGATCCAAAGAAAAGAAGTAGAAGTCAGTCAGCTCAGTCTCAATATGGCATGTTTTAAGCCTGCCTCCTATAGACGCTTTGCAGAAGCTTTGCATGGGCGCCGCCATAACCGACCTTCAGTTTTTGTTTGCTCTTATTACGTTCACTTCACTTTGTCATTGCCAGAACAGGCCAGGCTATTGCCATCTTAGATTTTATGGTGTCCTTCCTTTTAGCATTGGCCTTGGTGGAGGCTCGTCAACGCCCGCTTCAGTGGCTCGGCATCTCGGTAAGACAAGTGAAGGTCGGCAATGGCGGCTGTAATCTGGCGCGTGTGTAAAGCGTCTATACTTACGTTCACCCCTAAGCTCAGACTAGAAGCTACGCCTTCAGGGCGAGCTCGCTGGCTTTCGCAGCGGCTTTGGTTGCGCGTGCATGCGGGTTCACACTTGTGCTAGCAAGGGCAGAAGGCTAGCGCTGAAGGCAGAGCTTCAACTCTCGCTTAAGGCTGAACGGCGTGTAGGATGTCTTCATTCTGTACACTAGACAATATAGCAAAGAATGTAACCCTCTTCGTCAAAACTGAGTGATATGTAGGATTCCAAGACCGTAAAGGAAGACAGGAGTGTTTTGAGTGAGTATGGTGCCTGCAACGCCTTTCCGACCGGTATATTTACCGCCTCCAAAAAAGAGAGCCCTTCAATAGCGCTTGATGACGTCATAAAAATGTCATGCTGTCGCCGTCCATAGAAGACGTCACGTGACCACGAAAAGAGGGTGAGCGCGACTCGAATTGGCCAATTCTTGATCGGCGGTTTTCGGGCAGAAAAGAAACGATTTTCGAGCAGCAAATTGTGTTCTGGGTAGTTGGGCTCTCATATGTCATGTACAAATAAAAACCTTAGCGAGTATAAATACTCTGTCAGTGTCCCCTTTAAAATCATACAAAATTTATATCGTAAATTTTTATTAACCATTCCTTCAGCCTTTTCTCGGGAGAACAGTCTAATAAATTTCAGCTATCACGATATTGAACAATTGTTATAGGTTTAATTGCTTTTTTCTTCAGGGTGAACATTCCAATGGGGAATTCTCAAGACTTCTTAAGTGCCTTCTTCTGCAACGCTACCTCGCCTATGAACATTCAAGAGAAGTGCACAATGTGGTAAACAAACGCAGGTCATAAATGGAAATAAAAATCGAATTGAATGAAAATGAACGACATAAACCTGGGATGTCTCACGCGAACATGTGTCCAATGCGGGTATATGATAAATATAAAAACGTTATTTATGTAAAAAAAACTAAGTGCATTAATTTACCTAAATTGTTACATTGCATGCCAGTATTTTCTCAATTCATTTCCGCTACTCATATTGTGTCGATCTACGTTTTTATACCGAGATTTTTTATATTTATTTATTTATTTGAAGCTACTGTCAGCCCTATCTTGAGGGCAATTGAAAAGGATGTAAGTTACCCATATACATACGACAATGCAACGAACAATTGACAATAAACATACATTAACGCGCAGTACAAGTTTGTAATTCCATTTGGTTAACAGCTGAGTGGTGGAATGTTTAAAGTACGAAACAGTCTCTATATTCTAGGGCAGCTCGCCTAATCGATTAGTCTTCCGATTAATCGATCAATTCTTTTATCTCAACCAAAGTATTTTAAATGGTTATTTGTCTTTTGAATTGGTTAGTTGATCATTCAAGAAACTATGGGCAGGATATAAAAGTTAATTTTTTTATTACCTCCACGCTCTCGAAAGCCCGAACGACGACTTGCCCGTCAGTGAACAACTCGCAAACAACACATTCTACGAGTCTCGAACAACATGTGGTGGCGCCAAGGAGGAACGACCTTCTTCAAGGATTTTAGGAGCCGTCATGGCCGTTTTCCACAAAGCAGTCGGCTCTCAAAAGGGACAGCCCTCCGTCGCTCCGCTCGGTGGGTACGGTCCCCAAGAAAAGCCTCCACGACTTAGCAAGTCGAATGACATGCTCATTCCCAGGATCCATTTCGAAACAAATTGTTCCGGCTTCAGTTCAGATTTTAAACAAATAGCAGCGGGCTGGCGAAAAGATTTTTGCAGTTACCACGGATGCCATGTTGCAACCCCACTGTAAGTATTCCAAAGAAAAAAAATCATGAGTCATTCCACTCTGTCTTGGTGGATGACCAGTGTAGCTGTTTAGCACACGACACAGACGTGACACGTAATTTTTTTCTTTTGATGCGTTCTCCGTTTTGCAACCATCGTCGTCTTGTCTGGTTTGCCGCATGCGCTTGGCGTTTTGTGCACAAATTTGATCGGCGGTATTTGCCGCCCGCCGCCGCCGATGATATTCTCGGTGCCGTTCCTGCCATTGCTCTTCGTAGGCGCGTTGCTCTTCGGGAGTCCGGACTATACGCGGCCTCCACATTAGGACGAGAGAAGTGAAATAGACCTATTGATAAATTACCCAAGCATCAAGGAGAATGCAGGGAATGGTGTACACGCGCCACGCGTGCCGGCGTCTGCTGCAGAAACTGTTCTAAAGCAAAAGCCGTAAACAAACGCCGTCTTGCACGCGCGTTCGTCAACGCTTTATTTTGGTTATTTCCTTCGGAATCTTTTATACGGGGGAAGGCGTGCGGCGTGCGGCGCGTGCCGGCGACGCGAGCGTAGAGTTTTTTGCTCACGCACACGGAAAATTCAAGGAACCCTAGCCCACAGCCTCCTCTATACTGACAAAGCCTGGCAGATCACCACGAGAAGCGGCCGAAATTGAAAAGGTAGAGCGCAAGGCAACGGATGAGAGCAGAGCCACGTGACAGGAGCCCCGCTGCTGCGAGACTCCGAAACACACTTCTTCCGAGCGATGGAATGTCCTCACGCACCCCTCGCGTTCCTCACGCTACAGCTTCTTTTCTTCGCGGGTTTGAAAACAAAGTTTCGGAACCTAGCCGCTAAAAAAACCTGTGCGCTGACGTCCAGGTTCTCCAGAGCCGTATATTGGGAGAGTTGGGCCATTGGGAGGAGCAAGGGCCGCCGCCAGTGCCAATTATTCCCCAAGCGGTTATAGCGCGAACTCTATGTAAGCCATTTGCGCCAATCAGCAAACCGTTACGTCACAACATTGAAAACGACATTGAAGGCGTGTAAGTGAAGCGTTCAGTGGTTCAGTCGGTTCAGTCGGTGCAGCGCAGCGGTCGGTGGCACAAACGGCGACAGAGCAACGGTAATCGCCGATTGAGTGCGGCGTGACCGGCGTGACTGAGGCTACGAAGAAACTGATAAAAACGCTCCCATAATCGAGACGGTAGTCTCTCTTCCGTGGAAATGAGACTTCCTTGTTTGTCAATAACAGGTGAGTGAGCGCCAATCTAATCGAAGAGAGAAGGCATCGGGATTTCCGCTGACACCGAACGGCTCTGTGCAGCGCCTTGCTTACAAGCTGCATGTACCAGAACAGAACCTTTATGCACCAGAGTGGACTGTACAACATCCCGCCCGGTGTCGGAGTGCGCAGTGAAAAGCAACTCGCAACCGGCGGAAGCTAGCGGTATCATGCTATCCTGCGAGGACGAGCACCTCGCTTTTGTACCCACCTGCGCTGCTCGAGTGTTCGTCGTGGACCGAAGTGGTTGATGCATCGATCAGAGCCCCGATGAGCGGCGCCGGAAAAGAAGCTACACCTCTGAGCCACACAAGCGGCTTGTTTGATACCGTAACCTTTGAAGGGGGCGAGGGAACATCTGGTTTCTCCACCACTTTAATAATTTCTGCCCCGGAAGTATGCTTAGCAGACTCCGCTACCACACCGGGAGTAAAGAAGCTAGATCGAGATAAAGCTCCCCGGGTGTTGCGGTTTTGTCCAGTGGAGGTTGGCTTTTACACCAAGTTCGCGTCATGTAAAGTCACTCGATCGTTTAGGACAAAGACAACTCTCATTTGGACCATTGCATAGAGGAAGCAGAGTATCACTAAATATTTTCGAACCACTACTTTAACATCTGGGCGACATCAGTTAATTTGAAAATGTCATTTCTTTTGCTCACGAGAGACGGGGTAGAGCATGTAGGCCGAAGGCCCGAACCAGGTGGCTGTCATAGTGTGTTTACACTGGATTGGTTACAGGTTTAATTACAACAAGAGAAATACTTATAGGTGATGCGAGCACTGGAAAATGTATCTCAATTTGTTGCTGTAATAAAAACAGTCCATTTGGAGCTGTACCTGAACAGTCATCATATTTAGTTGGGTGTATTTCTTGTCTGCAGTTGCCTATGTGGTCAAATCAGTACCATCCCAGGCACTACGAGCTACAACACTCAATCTGGCTTTTTAGTACTGTTGCGATTTTCACAAGCGATCTCTGAATTTCTCAAAGTAGAAAGTTTGGGACTGAAACTTCGTATTCCAGTCCTACTCTTGACCATAACTTCAAAAACAGGAAGATATGTGGCAAAGCAAAAAGGCTGTTGTAGCTCATTGTTTGCAATCAAGTAAAAAGACAGTTTGGCAAAGTACCTTTTTATATGAGCGGAGCATAAATCTTTCCATATCAGACCTAAAATGTAAAGTTATGTTTGGGTAGACAGGCATGTGCGCTAAGTTTCGTGTCCACGTACCTTTTTTGTGCCTGTGCCTTACTCACCTGCTGCAAAACTTTTGCTTCGATGTGCTGGCAGTCCGTCAGTGTGATAATTTTTTATTTACCTTTCATGTTTACCTTCTGTCCAAACGAGGTGAATGGGCGGGTAATTTTTCAGCAACACATGCATAGTGCCAAATGTTTTATTAGCACCTCCATAAAACTTGCGCTCCTGGCTTTTAAAAAAAAATCTGCGTTACAGAGGTGTGCACTATACCGAGAATCACATCTTAGTATGCCTAAACTTCTCTTTCATTAGTCACGGAGTCTACTATAAACTACTCCCAACGAATTATAATCTGGTGCTACATAAAAAGAAACACACACAGCTACCAGTATGCAAATTTATTTTGAGAGTCACTCACAAAAGGTATAAAACATGCTTTCAGAGAGAGAGCAGAGCAACTTTGTTGGTCAACGGTCAAATGGCGTGCTGGAAAGAGCGCAGGAAATTGCACCAATGATGATACATAGAAGAATAACATCGTTGTTTTGGATGCTCAATTATATCGACAGTGTGTCCTTGGTGGATGCACCTCCTAAATATTGTGTTTACGGAATTACTACGCCACTCTTCTACCATTATAGGCACAACTTCTTGTGCACATTGTTTTTTTTTTAAATCTGGCGACAAAAGGCAAACTTTCAACAATGAATTCTTCATAAATTTTGGAGTACATTACCTTTCTCCACTTGGTGATCCAGTTATAGAAAGCATTAAGGCATGTGCCACAGATTAGAGGGGAAAACAGAGTACCACAAATGTTAAAGCAAAAGCATGACATTTTATTATAAAGAGTGTGAGGCAGTTTCAGTTATCCGAGTACCAATCTTCAGTAAAGCCTTTAAGCTTCTTAGAGAAGAATCATTTGTGCACTCCTTAATTTAAAATTGGTAAGTTTTGATATTTGCTTGCAGACTTGCAGCCTACAGTAAAAAGAAGTGTTAGTATAAACAAGTCCTGTGTCTTTCATTAGTAATAAAAAGTTTATGTAAAATGTATTAAAAATTACTGAAAAATAATTAACAGTGAAATTTTAAGCCTTATATTGTTCCCATTCAAGCAAGGGGATTCCACTCAAAACTCATCCCAAAAAGAACAGAAGAATGATAAATACTCAAGATGACTTACCATGCTCAGGTGTCCTGTTAATTTTGCAGTAAATGGCATGTCATGCATGTATGAAATCAAAATATGTGGTTAAGGACAGCTTCCCAAGATCAGTGTTATTGTGCTCTTGGTATAACAAACAAATCTTACCACAATTGCTTTATGAACTATGGGTTAGAATCATAATCCCCAAGTTTGTCTATGGGTTTTCAAGAGTTTCGCAGGTACTCCACCAGCTGGTTTTTAAGACAAAGAAACTGGCATTCCTACCAGAAGCTATGTGCCGTAAAATATTGAGAAAGCGCTCATCAAATGGTTGGAGATAATTGTAAAAAATATGGGATGGGCACTTTGCAGGTTCCAGAGCTGGAAGTCAAAACGGTGCAACAGAACGGTGCAGGAGCAGTGTTGTGGTCTGGTGGGACCCCTATTTTCTTAAAGCAGTTGCACCGCTTGCATCCAGCCAGCTTTGTGCTGGCACTCTCGTGTGAAGCTTCATTGCATCTTACCGGGGTGTGCATGGAAAGCTTCACCGCTCTGCACCGGCGCACTGGGAAATGTGGTTGATGCGGAGGAGCGCCTTGTTTCACTCAATACATTCAGAAGTTTACTGGCCTGGGTGCTTGATATGTTCTTAATCACTTTTTAAATGTTCAAAAGTGGGGGTGGGCACCTATTGCGATACGAGCACATGCTCAGCATTTTATGGCACATAGAATGGCAGAGATAAAAAAGTAAGGCAAATATTTTGCCTATCACAATGGCGGGTAGTAGAAATGCATCGAAATGATGTGTCATGCGTCACAGAAAGCTAAAAACATAAATGGTTAGTAGTGACTACTGCTGCATTAGAAGGAAGAAGGAAGGGCAGAAAGGAAGGCAAAGAAGTTAACCTGGGGTATTTTATGCTGCATTAGGTAAGTTATAGTAAAGTTGTGGGGTTCCATCCCATTCCCGGCCGCCTGTCTCCGAATGGACCACGCTACACAACTCTCGGTGCAACTGTTTATTTGCGTCTCACGTCCGTACGGGGGATGCTGTCGATCGCCGAGCTGCGGCCGGCGTTAGCTTGCCCCGATGTTGCTTACCCCGATGTCCATGCGGCCGGCCATGCTCCCCCATGCCTCCGGCGATCCGTCCGCCCAGGAGAGGCGTCGTTCGGTCGTCCCCGTGGTCTCTCATCAGATCCGGGACGTTGGGAGCCAGGCCCCAGGGAGCGGCCGGCAGGGCCGGCGTCAGCGGGGCCGCCCGTCCGCCAGTCCTTGGTCCCTGTCGTCCGTCCGTCGTCTCCCCTCCTCTCAGTCCAAAGCGCGCCTTTTATAATTTCAACCTCAATCGATCACGTGCACCAACACGATCTGTTCCCGTGCACCACTTCCCATGACCCACTTTTCCGGGCGACGCCCAGGCCACGGCTCTTAGCCGAAGGCCACGGCTACACTCAGGCCATGGCTCTTAGCCGAAGGCCACGGCTACACTCAGGCCGTGGCTCTTAGCCGAAGGCCACGGCTATGCCCAAGGCCGCGGCCCCTTCCGGGCGACGCTCAAGCCGCGGCTCCTAGCCGAAGGCCACGGCTTCTCGCTGACAGGACCCGTCCGCACGGGGCCCGGGAGGCCCCAAAAAGGAGCACCCGGCGGGACGGCCGGAGGCCCCGAAAATGGGTGCCAGGCAGGACGGCCGTTGGAAGGATTCCTACAAAGGTTATAAAACACAACATTTTAGAGACAACATGCCTCCTATAATTTATGCAATTTGCGTCACAGCAACATACACACACATCCCAAACATTTAAAACGCTATTGCGTGCCATTGTAAATAGGGTGCTATGGCAACAATTTAGGCATCTCTCTTCACTTGTAACATAGCAGATATTGTAACATATCAGGGCACAGGCAAGACCATGAATTTCAAACATTACTAAATCTTAGGTGCAGGAAGACAGAAAGGAGAAGACACACAAAAAAAGAGTGACAACACTGAACAAGATGGTGTATGTGTTGTCCCTCTTTTTTTTTATCTCCTCTCTATGGGATCTTGTGAAGAGGGAACCACTTCCATCCGGCTCGGGACACCGTGCCGAAAAGCTCAAAATAAACGTTTATTCTCTCTCTCTCTCTCTCTCTGTCTTAGGCTTCAGTTGATTTCCTGACAAGCTCTGTACACCACTGGTCATCATTTCTTTTAATCTGATATTTAAGAAAGGATATTTGAGTATGGTGAGAGGACTGTTACATCTTCCATTTACTTACAGCCTTTATGTAGGCCTTGACATATTCAAAGCCAGAGTCATTAAATAATTTAGATCAAAATTAACTGTACTTTGGCAGTGGATAGACAGATAATTGCAATTAACTTTACTGAGATCAGCTGGATCTTTGTATAAAAAGTATATTCATTGCTCACATGCTCATTCTGTATGCTCAAAGAAGTGTCTCTCCATGCAAAGTGCCGTTGACAAGCATAATTAAATAACAAGCTTTGTTTGTTGCTTCAATTAAGAACCGCACAATTTCAGCACATCCTTGAGAATTTGAACAAAATTCAATGTGGCAATCAGAATAACTCTCCTCACCTCAGCGGATTAGTATTTTCTTCTTCATCTATTAGCTATTTTAGATCTGATACCCTTTCTGTCATACCTAAAATTACTACTAGGCAATTAGCAGATGTTCATGCTCTTTAATCACGCAAGTGTTTAAAGGGACAATGAAGGCAATTTCGGACATCTTTTTGGCGATTGAACTTGGTTTCCGGCAGTGTTGTACACGTTCCTCAAAAAAAGGAATAAAAGCTCGTTCCTCGTTCCTTCTGATTTTTGGAACGCGTTCCCGTTACAAGTTCCATGTGTGAAAAAGGAACTCGTTCCCGTTACAGTTTAAGAAATGGAACGTATCGTTACATATACGTTACATTTGTATTTTCCTAATTACTATATTTAGTTAAATCAAGCAGAGTTTTGTTTAATCTACCCCAATAGTAATCAACATACGAGTTCGTATGTCGTCATGGAAGGGCAACAGGAGAAGAAAACAAGCGGAAGCAGGGTTTCATTTGTTGATATATTCAAGTTAAAAATATCAGCTTTTAACCATATTCATGTTTGTAGTGTACGATTCAGACGAGCCGAATATACTTTTACCCAATATTGTACGAGCGTTTTACAACAACCTCACACGTTTCAATTGAACAAAGTCCCTTGTTCGAACTTAACAACAGTTGCTTCTCGATGTTGCTGTCCGCAAGACGAGCAAGTGGAGGACAGGGTAGGGCTTTTGGAAGGTCAGTCTTAAAAATCCTAGAAAGACTTCTTTCTAAGGTTGGCTTTGTTGTTCATTTTGAAGGTGGGGGACAAGAGAAGAAATAAAGTTTTTTTGTGTATCTTTTAAGTGACCAATGTTGGGGATACAAGGGTGCGTTCGATGTCTGGCAATCTGTGATCTCGTTGTAACTGTAGGTCTCGTTATGGAAGTTCACAAGTGGCTGTAGTCGGCCTTAGACTTCTGGGTGTATGAGGATTCGTGGAACCAAAGAAAGTAGCTGAGTTTGAAACAACCCTCTTCCTTTGTCTTTTCCTACGACTAAAAGCCTTGCTTTTTGTACCGCAGTTTCGGGCACTCAAAAAAGAATCAATGTCCACCAGCTCTCCTGCACCCGAAACTGTTAGCAAGCGAGGACCACACAAAATAATCCATAAGATTAGTAGCCAAAAAGGTAACGAGATCCTGCACTTTGTACTTTCAAAATTTCCCTGTTCGAAATATAATAAAAATTACCCCACTGGACGAAAAAAAGGAACGCCGTTACTCTTTCCGTTCCAGTAAAAATGTAACGCGTTCCCGTTCCAGTTCCAGCGATGCAAAATGGAACGGCGGCGTTCCTTCGTTCCTCCTAAAAGGAACGCGTTCCAGGAACGCCGTTCCTTGGAACGCCGTTCCGTACAACACTGGTTCCCGGCACGTCTGAGGCCACGTTGCCCAAATTTCAGCCGAAGCCGGCGCTTGTGTGCCGCGCAAATCAATTAAACAGTCGCGGTAATAATCGTACCGGGATCGACTGGGGCGACGCCCCGAGAGTTGCGGGAGAAGCCAGGAGAAGCGGAGCTCACGTGACGTTGCGGGAGCCAAGAAGCGTGACGTCACAAAAGACGTGTCAGCTATTGGTCGAAACGAGAAACGTGCCCTCGGTCACGTTTTGGTTCGCGATTTTTAGGAATACTGTTCTAATTTCCGCTTGAATAACCATGAAAAGTATAAATCGGACCGGAAATGATTACTAAATCGTAAATAAAGCAGCATAATTGTTTCTTCGTTACGCTGGACGCGAAACGGGCATGAGCAACTAGGCAAACAAAATAAAATATAAAGAACACGTTACTGAAGGATTCTGCAAAATGGTAGCTGTAGATCAACTATGGGCAAACAAAATAAAATAATAAAAGAACACGTTACTCGAAGGATTCTGCAAAATGGTAGCTGTAGATGGCTACGGTCGACTGAAGACCAGTATTCGTTCTGGCGACGCTAGTTTTCACGTGTGGGGTGTGGCTGGCTGTTCGTGTTCTTTGACGACGAAAAGAAGACGTCCGCTGAGGAACCGGATCCCGGAACGGCCGGATCGCTACCGCTTTCCCCTCGGCACCTCCTCCGCGTCCGTCCTTCGGCATGCGTGCCGCTCGTTGCCGGCTGGGTGGTCTCCGTCGGGTGATGACAGAGGCCGCCACACACGTACTCCCGTTCCGTTGGTGTTCGGTCACTGAACGGAAGCTCGAACTCGCTCGCGAGAGCGGCATTGCCGTCCATGTCGACAGAGTCGGCGAAACGACCGCGCCACCGCGCTGCTATAACCCACCGTGGTAACCAGAGTCTCGATCTCCTAAATACTACCGATACCGACAATTCACACTTGACGTCACTCCCTACGTCACCTCCGTTTTCGGAGGCCCAGAAACGAGAATGGAGTTTGTTCAGTTTCGGTTTCTTTACTTCTTTCGTAGGCACAAAAATACGCGTCACAAATGTCTACAAAAATTGGGCAGCATGCTATGTTCCCAAGAAGCACAAAAACACCATTTAAAAAAATTAAATAAAATCGTCTTCATTGTCTCTTTAAAGAGCGGTTACTTCAGTACATTTCAAAAACGTACTGAAGTAACCGAGAGAGTGCAAACTTTCGAGCCGGCTGAGGCTAGGCGTGATGGCAGTACCAGGCTTGGAAAAAGGCAGAGCAACTATTCGATATTGGATTCGAAATTGTTCGGCCCGAATTGCTATTCGCTTTGAACCCAAAATCAACTATTTGCACAAGCCTATTAATGAGACATGTCTGTAAGATACTACTTTGTCATAGGAAAACCTTTTTTGGTGTTGATATAACACAGGCAGACATTGGAGGCATGCTGACATCAGTTTCAATGCATGTGAGCACAAAACATTCATAACACATTGCCACAGGAAATAGCTGCTTTGGTCAGTCAGATAGCATGAATGATGTGCAATGACAGAAATCTGATATTCGTCCACCTGAGTAAGTTACCAAGCTTTCACCTAATTATGAAAGATAAAGGCAATGTCACTGATGGGTCCGGCTACCAGAGGGCCAGTACTTCTGAGGACTTTCCTGAGAGTTTGGATGCAAGCAAGTCGGTCGTTCAGCTCGATCACCAGGTAGATAGACTTCACCTACTTATCTCAACAAGCTGAAAGCCAACCTGAAGGCTCCCGCTCCATGAAATTGCCATGCACTTTGTTATTTCTCAGGATTCACCATCTATAGCATGCAAGCTGCCTGTCTCAAATGTTTCAGCTATTGGCTCCATCCAACCACCAGCTCCGGAAAATTGTTAAATAGAGGTGTGTATTAGAGGAAGATGACAGCTTTAACAAGGCAAAGCAGACACTGCTGCGTCAGGTCTCCTGGTGTACGGCAACTACACTGAGGAACTGATCCTGAATGTGCCACATCTCCAGAGGCAGTTGGACCAGTGTCGTCACACAACATCCACGGAGTCAAAAGGCCCATAGGAGGTTAACCTTCTTCCAAGAATTCCATGACACACGCATGGGTATCAATGCAATGAGGTAAGGCAATGGATGATGCCGTAAATCGCGAAATATTGAGCCCGCGAAAAATAAGTCGTTTACAGTATTCTGAGACTTCACGCAGGCTTTCACGCAGAGCATAAGAAAAAGAGCTTCTCACAAAGAGCTGAAGAAAGTGTGAAAAAATTGAGAGGCTTCACGCAGGCTTACACGCAGAGCACAAGAAAAAGAAAGGCTTCCCACAAAGAGCTGAAGAAAGTGTGAAAAAAATTGAGAGGCTTCACACAGAGCACAAGAAAAAGAAAGGCTTCCCACAAACATCTGAAGCAAGCGTGAAAAAAATCCAGAGGCTTCACGCAGGCTTGCCTGTAGAGCATAAGAAAAAGAGCTTCCCACAAACATCTCTAGTAAGCGTATAAAAAATTCAGAGGCTTCACACAGGTTTACAAGCAGAGCTTAAGAAGAAAAGCGTCCCACAAAGACCCATAGCAAGCGTAAAAAAAATTCAGAGACCTCAGGCAGAGCACAAGAAAATGGGCTTCTCACAGACCTGTAGCAAACATAAAAAATACAGATGCTTACACTTACAGCACAAGAAACTTCCCACAAACATGTGTAGCAAGCATGAAAAAATTCAGAGGCTTCACGTAGGCTTACATGGAGATCACAAGAAAAAGGGCCTCGCACAAACAACCGTTGCAAGAGTAAAAAAAATTCAGAAGTGCCTCAGTAAACAAGGAACGCAAAAAATGAAAGCTGCCCTTAACACAAAGAAGACAGCAAAGTAAAAAAAAAAATGAGAACGGGACAACAGTTTCCTCAGCTAAGGCAATTTAAAACACTAATTCCTTCTCCGAGGCCCTGCCATCGACTTGCTGCCGAAGTCTCTGCGTTCAGCTGCCCCAGCTGCCAACTCGCGACTTTTTTCCCGCAGGAACAGTTGCAGCCGTGCATGGCAGAACCGCCTGATGAGCTTCATTTTGATTTCATGGCAGTCGGGCAGCTGAACACATTGGCTCTCTGCAGCCATCCTCGCCGATAGGCCGTCCAGGATGCCCCGTGCATGCATCAAATCCAGAATGAGGCTGCGAAAGACACTTTCACAAATTGTGAAGAGGGTGCGTGCAGCTTCAGAGGGGCAGGTCAGAGCGTCAGGGACGTAATTCTTTAGCCTGAGGAGGCTATTTGCAGGTGCCGTGGGGACTTGAACAGCTGCAGCACACGTGTCACATGTAGCATTATTTTTTACAACTGTTCGTACCACATACCCGCAGTAATAGTCAAAGCTATTCTCCTCAGGTTGTGACATGGTGAGTTCTACCTCCTCAAGAAAAGTGTCGGTGGGCACAGCAGGTTATACATCCAAGTCTGCGAGGTCAGCCAGGTAAAAGGAGGCATCGTCCAGTTCGTAGGACCCTGCCTTGGACGCCTTGAGGTACTGCGAGAGCGTGAATGATTTTCAAGGCCATCTTAAACTCCAAGGAAGCTGGGATAGGGTTGCCCTGTCGCACTACCGAAAACAAGTTTTCAAGGCAGTCCTGCGTGAATCTGGATGTGAGCACGAATGAAAAGGAATGTCTCTCAATGAGACTCTGCTGCAGGTCCAGGATGGACTTAGTAGAGAGGATTACCTGCACTGGCTTGAACGCCCCATCCCCAATAGTGAGGTGGAGAAAAAGATCCTTAAATTTGACCAGAAAGTCAAGGGTGTTCTTGTAGCAGGCCTCATTTTGCCTGCTGATCGCAAGGACTGGGTGCCTGCTGCTCATAAGATCAAACCATTTGTTTACCTGTTCCAAGAACCAAGCCGTGGTGAGGAAGTTGGTGCTCCAGCCATGATTCTCCAACAGGAAGCGAAGGGCGGTGGCCGTGGAGTGACTGAGGACCCGTAGGGCAGTGCTCACCTACAAACACAGAAATGCTTTAGATCCTCAAGTGTATGCAATGTTTGGCAAACTCAACTGAAAGAATCAATGATTTGAAACCTCCCCCTCAGTCAATCAGAGAACAGCATGGGCACTAAACGAAGAAAAGGCTGCTAACTTCCATTCCTGTTGTCCATACGAATGGTTTTTGCTGGTTTTGTACGAGTCCTTGCCACTCTCTTAAAGTTGGCAGTGCCGCTTCATGAGCAAAACATTTTTGCTTTTACATTAGCAATGGTGATGAATGCCAGCACTGAAGTAAAGCACACTCCATGGTTACTTAGGTAGCTGTGCGTTGCTAGAAGTGTCACCGACTCCGATTTGTGAACCACCGACTGATTTTGTAGAAAACACTTTAAGAGAAGCTAAAGAGGTTCTCCAAAAAAATGAGTTAGAGGTAAATTCTTACGTATTTGTACCCTGCAAATTTGAATATGCACTATTTGCTCAAGAAGTATCACCCAACGCAAAGAAATATTAAAAAAATTAACTCGGCATGATGTCATGTCAAGAGCTTTCACCTGGCCACCGAAGCTCGAGCACCATCTCTCGTGCCGTGTTCCGGCACATGTGACCAGCCTTGCCCAATGCAGCGCTTTCTTTTTCTCGTGAAATGGTGCGTCATCTGCTACAGACGCCTAGTTCCCGCTGCAATCTTTCACGCATGACCAACATCCGCTAAATCTTTTATGAAAGTTTATAGGTGTACTAAACTTATGTCAAAACAAACAGGCAAGTGAAAATCGGGAGCATGAGGTGAATCGCACACAATTTGTCGACCGCTCCAATAAGCTTGCGGTAGCTGCAGAGATTCCGAGGATCCTTGTTGTGACGCTGCTGTCTCTCAGAAATTTCCTCCTTGCTTCTTACACCTCGGGAGGGCGGGGCTTCAGCGCTATGGTCAAAATGCTTCTATGGCTACTCCGGGCCTCAAATTGAAAAATAATTTTAATATTCGTGATGCTGGAGGCCATATGAAGATGATTCAAGTGTTTTTTAAAGGTACAAAACCACTTTAGTTTCCCCTTCAGCAGGCACGTGCGGATAATGAATTTTATGTTTCAAGCGAATCAGAAGCTAATAGTGACTTGGGTCGAATAATTCCGAATCGCATATTGAATACTTGCTGTGCCTTTCTGATACTGCCATTGCGCCCAGCTTCCGCCATCTTGACAGTGTTGATGTCAAGATGGCGGAAGCTAGCTTAGCTTAATGGAAGCTAAGCTAAGCTAGCTTCTGGTCGTGTGTAACTAGCTTAGCTAGCTACACACAAGCTATGCTAAGCTACACACTAACTTAGCTTAGCAGGAGCTAGCAGGTAGCTTAGCACTCTTTCTTACCTTAGTACACATTTTTCAAAACATTATAGTACTTGAGTGATGGATGAGCGTGAACATGTATGAATAAATAGTAATTTTAGATATGATATAAAGACTATCATACCTAAAACACCTAATATCAAGGGGCACACAGTAATCCACTAAAATGAGGTTAGACGAGAGTAATTTTGAGTACCAAGTTGAACGTTTTGTTCACATCCTGAGGGATGTGCTTAAATTCTGCAGTTGTTAATCGAAGCAACAAATGAAGCCTGTCATTTAGTTCTTCTTGTCAACAGCATTTTTCCTGTAGAGATAGCTTTTTAGTGCACAAAATCAGCATGTGAGCAATGATTGTACTGTGTAAAGGAAAATCTAGCTGGTTTCATTCAGGTTATTCTCAAGTATCTGCCTACCCACTGCCAAGGCTCAGTTACTTCTGATCTAAATTATTGAATGACTCTCGCTTCAAATAAATCAAGGCCTACATGGAGATTGTAAGTAGATGAGAGTTTTGTCAGTCCTCTTGCTATACCCAAATATTCATTTTAAATCTTAGACTAAAGAAATGATCACCAATGGTGCACACAGCTTGACAGGACCTCAATTGTAGCGTAACACATATTCATGGTAAAAGCCAGTTTTTTTTTGGCCTTGAGGTAAGCACTCATATTGACCAGGAACATCAACAATCATCACGCTACATTACAATGTTTTCCTGAATTCCTCGCACACGCGCGTGACCTGTTCTTCTCTGGAGGTGTGCCTTCCCCTCAATGCACAATCGCAGTACCTGCGAAATACGCACGATCACGGTGTTTTGTCTGTAAGTGTTGCTTCTCCGCAGCGCACCGGTGCTCGTTGAGAAGCGCACTCAACCGCGCTAACTCGTTGCAATCGCGACTTTGCCAGCACTTAGAAACTGTGCACATCGCCGAACGAACGGCATGCGGCCAACTCATTGTGAGTCCCAAGGGCAACTGATAAGAGCGCTAGAGCGATCTCGACGTCACGGGACACAGGACACACACGATTGGTAGGTGAGACGATGACGTTTTATTCTAGTAGGGCCGCGCCAATCACGGGACGCAGATGGCTGCTGACGCGCCCTCCTCGTCGTACACGTGTGAGGCTGACGGTGAATGGATCGAGAACGCACTCGCGAACGCTCCTCGGCTGCCGCCGTGCATGCCGTGGTTCCCACCTCCCGTGTGCACAATGGATGGTCGCCAAAGTTTCCGCTCGATGGCGCTACTATACCGTAGTTTTGTGTTATAACACGCCGCGTGTCCGCGGATGCGACCTTGGGGGACCTAGCCCTTAACAGCTTTACTGCAAAAATGAAGCAGAGTTGCCCTACGAAGTCCGTCCTGAACATGCTTGCATGTGTGGGGCACCAGCCAAGACACCCTGCTTGCTATTGAACATAGCATCGGTGCTCAAAGTTTTTGATCTAGGAGACTTTGAATCACAGCTGAGGAATCCTCACTCTGTGCAGCATTGCTACATTTAAGCAGCACAAAGGCCTACACTTCGTAACAATAATGCACACACGAGGGTGTGCCTAGCTCATAGCTGTGCATCAATGCACAGCTATGAGCTCGGAACTCTCAGGGAATCTGGGTGGTGGTTAGGGAATGCTCGAGGCTACTCAGGGGAACTCCTGGGAACACCTATAAAACAGCAAGGCAAGACCAGGTCATCACTGTGAATGTCTTGCTCACCTTCATCTTCTCGAAGTGGTTCGGGTCCACAAGCTCGGGACGAAGTTTGGGGGCCAACTTGAAGGTGAGGTTCTTCTGGAACTCGGCAAGCTGGCGGACCGGCTCGAGGGACACAGTTGAACATGGGAGCCCGTTAGCGATCACAACATCTGCTGGCAGCGTTATAGTTTGGCCACGCACCAGATGCCCATTCACGTTCTTGATGAGGTGGGGAACGTCGACCAGGAAAGCAATCTGCTCCCCAGGTACTTGCGGGTGGGGAATCAGGTTCACGGTTCTGCTGTATCTGCCAGCGTGTACGCCGAACTGTTTCCACACTGCACGGTTCCCACTGCCAGTGTCACTTGTGATGGCCACAACCTGGAGCCCAACACTGTGGCACCGCTCGATGAGAGTTCTCACTTCGCTAGCAGCGTCTTCTCCACTGAAGGAGCTGCCTGCAGCAAAATAAGCAGTAGAAAAAAGAAGTAAACGTAGAACTCAATGTAGACACAGAAAATTTAGGAAGCGGAGAAAAGTGACTGTTGGTATACTATACATTGGGTAGTAATTCAGTTACAGTAATAGACCGATCTCACTAGCCAGTTTAGCTACGCCGCCGCTGCCGTGATGCATCAAGGGAACTCTAGTCTTTCTGCACGCGCCACAACCCCGCTGCGGGTCTGCGCGAGCAAAGCACGAGACGCCACGAGCGATCTCGTGCACTGCACCCTGCGTTCTGTGAACTAAAGTTATGGCGGCATCACACATGCGCCGAATGGCTGGTGAGATCGGTCTATTGAATTACTGTCACTGATCACTTATTACAGCAATTGAATAACTGTAATTTAATTACTTTTCTGCATAGTTTGTAATCGTAAATCATTACTTTCAGGCAAAAATCAATTTAATTACTTTTCAGCAGCAGTAATTGCGAAAACTTGAATTACAACAACTTCTTTCATTATTTCATCAAGCTGCCGCTAAGCTTTATAACGTCACTGAGATGATAAAAGTTTTGGATGCCTGCCTAAATGTCCTGCCAGCTTGTGGGGCTTTGAAATAGTCAAGACTTCGCCTAAAGGGCATATTGACTCAAACATTTGACCCAAAATAAGTTATTATTGCTTTAGGGGGCAGAATACAGTCTAAGCGAAAATATATTACATCAAAGCGACACCACAATCCGAACTAAAACAGATATTAAAAATGCTATACCAGGTGGTTGGGGGCCAACAACGGTTTCGCTATTATTCAAGCAGAACTGGGCAATGAGGCAACTTTCGTCCAACGCTCTCGTACTGACACTTCTGACATTTAATTTTTCGTGCCGTTCTGTGAATCAGGTGACAGGAAGAGCTACTCTCTGCGTTATCCTGCGTTTTCCTATCTTTATCTATGGTCCGCAGTGCTCGTGCAACTGAGCCAGCCATGTGTACTGCGGGAGAAAAGACACGTCATATTGTTCACGCGACCAATGTTGCCGTTGCTCTCGAGTACAATTTAGAATCTGCAGTAAACTTTAACACCGAATATCTACAAAATTATATACCTTTAACATAAACGACCTCGGAGAGCTACATTTTTTTGAGGGGCTGGGCTGTGGAACACTATCTGAGCAGGCGAAATAGCTGTCCTCCGCGAAATATCATACGACGTGCCTGCGTCCACAGCCCAGTGACTTGGCATTCTTCGCCCGGATGAAAAGTACTATAATGGTATAGTACGAGAGTGGTCCGATAAGTACTTAGCCTACAAAAGAAAAACAAAAAATTTGGAAAAGTGGCGATTGATTTTTTATTATAGTCTCCTTTTAGTTCGATACACTGCACCCAGTGATGCTTTTACTTCTTTAACCCATCTGAAAAATATGTTTTCTCGAGGTCTGCCAAGTAGGCTTCCGTGGCGGCAATGACCTCCTCATTCGACTCAAATTTCTGCCCGGCGAGTGACTTTTTCAAGTTTGGAAACAAAAAAAGTCGCACGGTGCCCAATATGGAGAATACGGTGGATGGGGCAGCAGTTCGTCGCCAATTTCGACCAATTTGGCCGTGGCGAGGGTGGAGGTGTGAGCCGGTGCGTTGTCATGGTAGAAGAGCACTTTTTCTTCGCCAAATGGGGCCCTTTTTCTGCAATTCGGTGTCGAATCGGCCCAATAATTCGGCATAGTACAGCCCTGTGACCGTTTTGCCCTTCTCAAGGTAGTCGATGTAGATCACATCTTGTGAATCCCCGAAAACGGTGGCCATCACCTTTCCGGCCCATAGAAGTCTTCGCCTTCTTTGGAGCACGTTCGCCGGGTGAAGTCCACTGTTTCGACTGTTCCTTGGTCTCTGGTGTGTACCAGTGGATCCATGTTTCGTCGACGGTCACGAAAGGACGCAGAAACTCCTTCGGATTGCGCTTAAACAGCGTCATACACCGCTCTGAAGTGGTCTCACGGTTGCGCTTGTTGTCCGGAGTGAGCAAACGCGGCACCCATCGCGCCGACAGCTTTCTCATGCCCGAAATTTCATGCAGGATATGACCCACGTGGTCTTTTGAGATGCCTACTGTATTAGCTATCTCGCGCACCTTCAATCGGCGGTCTGCCAATATGAGATCATGGATTTTTGTCACATTATCGTCCGTGGTAGCCGTTTTCGGAGCACCTGGGTGTGACTCATCAAAAACCGACGTGCGACCATGTTGAAACTCGTTAAACCAATTTTTGACGGTCGCCATCGAAGGAGAAGAGTCACCGTACTCAGCATCCAAGCGCTCTTTGATTTCACTGCGCGATTTCCCTTCCAAAAACAAGAATCGAATCACCAACCAATATTACTTTTTTTCCATTTTTCTAAAATTCGCGGACACGCCCGCTTCCACATGCGGTCAAAACAAAACTACGAGTCCGATTCTGTTGAAATTTCGATAGTAGCCGTCTACGAGAATGTACTACACGACAGTAAATTTCTCTTGCGATAGTGGCGCCATCGGAAGGTGAGGCTAAGTACTTATCGGACCGTCCTCGTATAGCAGAAAAAATTTTTACCCGTGATTCAGCGTTGCTGATTACGCTGAAAACAGTCGCACCCCCAAAATAAAAGAAATTGAGCAGAGTTGCCCTCGCCGATTATATAGACCCTATTCATTTTTACAAACAAAGGCCTTGCGTCCCAAGCAACTTCGAGTCGCGCCTTTTTGTTAGAATTCCAGAGCTTCTGTATGCCATCAGTGCTTGGACGCTTAAATGCTATACAAATGAAGACGTTGGAGATTTAGAGGGGGTAATTCTTCTACGCTACTCAACATATTATAGGCATGCTGCCGGCTTACAGGAGATTGAAAAGTCTTCCACTGATATTTTGCAAACCGATCTTTTAGGCGGGCGGCACAAGCATTGGTCTGATTTTTTTATTTGGCTTTTTATGGTGCCTCGTTAGGATGGGGATTGTTTGGCCTCTATTTGAACTGGAAGCTCGCGGGGACGTAAAATGCAAAAGGTCCACCTCGCGGAGCAATGCTGGATAGGGAGCACATTCAGACGCGCCCTGAAGACGCACATAAAAAGAAGTGCAAGCGAGATGAATTCGATTCGCGAAAATAGAAATACTTTCAGCATAATATAATGTTGAAATGATTACTCTGGTTATTTCAGTTCCTCCATACATTATTAGATTGTTTTAACAATGATTTACCATGGTCAAAGAAACACTAACCATGGGGTGTATTTACTTGATGCCAGACCGCCTTTTAATGTTGAGTCAGCACACGTAAGCATGGTCGACAAAGCCAGAAGCGGCCATCTTATTGGCAAGTTTGCTATGCCTTGCATTTTTCACAAAGTTCACGAATAAAACTTTGGATTTATCGTTTGGTGGCTATGTTAGTGGGTGATGACTCAGAACGTGAATAATCCTTATAGGGAGTTCTAGTTATCAGAGAGCAAAAATTATCTACTAGAACTCCCTAATCTTAGTGTTGCCGAAAAGTAGACAAGGACTCAGATCATACTCAGTACTTGGCGGCCTATCATATGCCTAGAACCGGCTAAATAAAGGCACAAACACATGTAACGTCGTATACTGGACCCTCAACAGTGAAGAAAAGAATCGGCAATTATATTTTAGCGCACAAAGAAATGATGTCACATCAACATCATTGAAGCCTGCTAGCAAAAAGGAAAATAATTGTGAAGAAATTGCCTTACTTTGTACACTGGCAATGTGTAATTATAATTCATTACTTTCTGTACACCAGTATTTTTAATTGTAATTAAATTACTATTACAAAGTAATTTACCCAAGTGTACGACACACTGTCACAACCCAGAACTATCTTATGGTCAGTAGAAACAAACACCTATTAGCTCATCCACTTCACAAAGGTGCGAACACTTTTAATGCAGAATGCATTGAGGGGCTGGTTTCAAGGTTATAAAAAGCAATCACAAGATTACTGTTGCTCAATAGACTGACATCACAGCAACTAAACCACAAAAGTGTAAACAGTATATAAAAGAATACACAGATTATAACAATAAAGAACTGATTTACTTTTTAGTTATCTATAACAACAAACACATGTGTCCTTCACTGGGACTCGAACCAGGTGCCCTGGGCTCATGAGCCTGATGTTCTGCGCCTGCACCAGTGGGGCGTCGAAGGACAGCCACGCTACAGCTGTACAATTTCGACTAGGCGGGAGAAGAGGATTTCCACACAGGAGGACATGCCACCTGTAGTTAGGGGCAGCATTACTCAGGCCTCTCGTTAAAAGAGAGACCTCAAAGGTACCGTGACACTTTTCATAAAGTCGGTTTATGCAGAAAGCGGTGCATGATTGCACCAGCTTCCCTCGAGCCAAACAGGTGAAAACAAATTGGAATAGAATAAAAGAGAGTGAGTTATCACGGTAGGTTTAAATATTTTTTACACATCAGGGAAGATGGAACGAAGAAGCCTTTGGAGGTAGCAGCCCCACCCTGTGTGCATGTTTTATCCTTATTTGCCCAATGGGAATAGAGAACATAATGTTGCTATATCTTGAATTTGAATCTGACAAAGCATATACTGGGACGATTGGTGGACGAGTATGTTAGCACGCCACAGCTTGGAGCACTTGAGGCAAAATCCGACATGCACGAGGATTGAACTGACATACTTGGATCAGTCTTCATCCTCATCCATTTCGAAATGATGAAGCAATGTAGCAGTGTCCAGCTGTGTAATCATTACTTTATGATGCACGCTCAAGTTAGCAGTCATATTGCATTTGCGAATTACACCGCACATCTAAACCATAAACCCGTTAGGCATGTCTCGGGGGCAGTGTGGCCTTGCATTGCGTAAAGACCCAACATCCAAATTTTATTTTTTATTTTGTATTTTTCTCTTTTTACTGACATGTGCAGCGGATAGTGCGTGTAAAGGATTTGGTTACACTTTCTTTCGAATAAGCTGCAGATAAACGTCAAGTTCGAGCAAATCCTACGCAAGAAGGGCCTAAATTTTTACGACCTCCCTCTCATGGCTACTCCACAAAAGAAAGCAGAAACCATGTTAAAATGAATATATCATATATTCATTTCAACATGGTTTTTACTTCCTTCCTTCTTATAATATGGCCAAAACTGAAAACTAGTATATTGCTAGGCATGTGTGAATAGTGAATTTTAAGTTCAGAGCAGATTTGAAGCAAATAGGTATTTTTTGAAAAACATACATATTCATATCAAATAACAAATAGTTGCTGCACAATTCTCCGCCTTTCTCACACCAGCTATTTTCAACAAAAATCCACATCACCTCATTAAGGTGACTCTACAATGAAAAGTAGACGACATGGTAGCTTTTAAATAGTAGCTAAGTTAAAGGGATACTTCACGAAATTTGAAATATTCCCGTCGTGTTCAAAAATAGGTTGAATATGATCCACAATATCCGTAAATACACATGTACACATGTAACGTCGTATACTGGACCCTCAACAGCGAAGAAAAGAATCGGCAATTATATTTTAGCGCACAAAGAAATGATTTAACTTAGCTACTATTTAAAAGCTACCATGTCGTCTACTTACACGTTTGTATTTTGATCCTGGTGGCTGTATTTTTCGTTATAAACGGCCCACTCTGGCAAGCGCTCGGAGAAGGCCCAGCGCAATCGTGACGTAGGTCGTCTCAAGACGAGCAAAGCTACGGCGAGGCTGACGTCGAGAGGATGGCCTAGTCGTTCCAGCCACCGAAGCGGCTGCTTTTGTACGAATTTTGAGTGACGGGTTAATCTTCTATAATCTTGTAGGGAGACAATAGCGACTTCTGCGACACACAAAAGGGATTCTCGGGAAGAGGAGAGTTCCTCCTTCCCCCTTCTCTCGTCGTGGCCGGAGGCGAGACGACCTCCGTCACTAGCTGTCAAGGTTCCTAGACGAGCATTACAAACGAGGCGTTAGCGACATCCACCAGGTGCTCTTTGCTAATCGTTTAATTCGTTTTAAAATTCCTTTTCGAGACTTTTTTAGCAAGATATTGGTATGTTCCATGTGATACTGCTCTTTTGAACACATATAGACCAAAAAATGAGCGCCGAAATTTCGTTGTAGTATCCCTTTAAGTAGCTTTTGAAATAGCCTGCACAGGACACAAAAAGAACAAATAAATTTCCCACAAAAACAATTTTTAGACCAATATTATTTATAGCTTAGGATGTAATTTCTTTACTTTTCTCTCGCGCATTCTTTCGCGGCGCGTGGAGAAGAGATATACCCCGCCCCTTCGTAGTGGATTGGCTTGTGGCATCAGCGGCCACTCCGCGATGTTGGTAGCCGCTCTGTAACGTCACAGGTCAATTTTCAGACGGTGGACATTCAGAAGAAACTAAACCGACTGTTTAGCTGTCAATATGCGAGGGGGCGGTTTCACCAAGGAATGCTTTGCATTTAAAACCTGTTTTTTGCAATTTACGACGGCCATCAGCAGACAGTGCTTGCCTACTTGTAGGTGCTGCCAATAGATGCTAGAAGTGTCAAGGATGCGCCAAGGTTCCGTGAATGCCGAAATGGGCTCTAGCAGACAGTCTTCCGAAAGCATTTGACGTTTCCCTCAGCATGGCGCACGCCTCTGTAATGAATGGTTTCTGAACTGTGGTATCCTCTGGTATGCGATCCCTATTTGTGGTATGGGACTTGATCAGTCGAGGTGCCGTGCCACACCTTTTCGTGTGCCAGGCCATGTTATCTGTTTACAGCATCCCCAAGCAGGCGAGCACCCTGCCAGAAACAGCTTTTTTTTCCTGCTGTAAGTTCATCCATTGATATTTTCACCAACAACATCCACCACTTCGCCGCACCTCTGTATAAATCCCAGTGTGATCCGATAAGAAAGTGATTTTTTCGTTCCAAAGAAAGTGGGTTAGATCAATAGGGCCCATGCCACAAAAACCTCCTGTCACCATTCCTTCGTAGTGTTCTGAAGAGTTTCAACATCTGTCTGTTGAGCCTGCACTTCCATGTTCATAATGTTTCCCTCATACGACTTAGCACCATCATTGTCGTAAGCAAAAGAGAGAGAGCAAAAGTAAGTGTATCATGCGGTAAATATTACATTATTTGTACACTGAGATAAAAATGAATAAAGAGCATGGGAGTTACCGGTGTACTGGTAGCACACGACTTGCTTCCACCGTGAAGACACCCCAGCAACCATGTACACCAGAGCATGGGTGGCGGCTGGTGGCTCGGCAGAAGGTGGCTCAGCAGACGGTGGTTCGGCGTGCTCGGTGGACAATGGCTTGGCGGGCGGTGCTCCTGGCACACGCATTGTCACGTGACCTCGTATGGAGCTGGTGCTGGGGTCGTACTCGAACTTTTGTACAATGGCCATCTCATCAACGAACAGTACGCATTTGCGCTCCTGCGGCTTGAGGTGCGCCACTTTTTTCTCGAGAAGCTGAAATACTTCCCCCAGCACCCCAGGCTCGAAACGGATGCCTAGAATAGAAGAAAAGTGCAGTTTATTCAAATTATTACTGTCACTCATGCTGGAATCTTGGGATTTCAAAGTGGATTCTCAGAAATCCTAACGCCTGCATATAGGGTTCTCTTGGAGGAAAACTTTTTCCGCAGTCAGATAAACAGGCGCCGACTTTTTCAGTTTGCCCCAAGCACAAGCACGGGTCGGCTGTTTCCTACTGTCTTTGTTTGTCAGCTTTTGAATAGTTTTGAAGTCACGGGCAGAGTTCATTGCTATTAAAAAGTTAGAATATCTCTGGTGTGAATCGGTAAAAGTACTAGTTGCAGAGGAGCTACAAACCTCACCTTGTTTAGTATAACAAAAACATGACGTGGCATTCAATGTCACAACCACTGGTTTAGATACTCACTTATGACTTACGAAGCAAGCCCTGAAAATATATTTTTCTAAATAGTTAGTGGTAAATAACTTCCAGTCTTTTTAATGGAATTATGCTCTCTATTATGAGTTTTCATCACTGACAAAGATTAGAGCTCGAATTGAAGTTTTATTCTTTACCAGCGGCCAGGACCTCTGGAGCGGCCCTGGCCGCTGGTTGCTGCAAACATGGTACGAGAATCCACATTTTGCAGAAATATGGGTTCGAGAATAAATGGATTTGTCGCCCTTTCTCTCTTCGTGCTGGCCGAGCGGAGAGGGAAGAAGGCTTCTTTGTATTTACCTCGGGGTGAAAGATAATCCTCAAGGGGGACAAAAGTGGTTTTGGGGGAGCTCTATTTAGGTCACTGCGACACAATAAGCCAACGGGACGCAGTGGACGTGCCTGCGGCCAGGGGATCCCTCTCGTCTTCTAGCCATGTACTCTCAAACCACTAATTCTGCGAATGGTCCTTTGGGTGTTGCCCACCTCACGAGATCACTCCAAGCCATGCAAGAACCATGACAGATACCTAGCTGGTGAGGCTGTCACTACAATACAAGGCAGCTGAGAGTGACGAATGCCTCATGCATTAACTTAACAGAAGCAACAGAATACGAGTTATTGGATTTTGACTTGCATTTTCATGAGGCGGGGTTTTGTGCCGTGTCAGGCTGCAACACTGACTGATGGTGTCTCATGCACTCTTGCACAAGGACCACGCCGAATTAAAAAAAGGTCTCTGGCATCATCATGGAACAGAGATGTCAACAGCATACCAAGTCCACAATATTATAGGTCACCTGTGCCTCTTTCAAATCATATCAGTAAAAACATCTTAACACAAGATAAATTATTGCTTTTAATTCACTCTCATAATCTAGGTAAATACCAAAGGAACAAAAATCTCACTTATCCTCGTTACACGCACTCACTTGACTTTCAGAAAGTAAAAACAAGCTTGGAACAGCTGTGGCTTTCAGTCTCCTCCAGCCGTCAGAGCACCTCGTCTGGAACTGGGAGGGCTCGAAGGGGTCCTGCAGCGAATAACGTTTTGGTAGACGTCAAAACTGTGTATTCAGCCGCTCAAGTCGCAGTACAGTTATTCCGCTGACGAGAGGCTCACGCTTTCAAAATACGCGATCTTACAAATCCATCATCGCACGACGCCACAGGCCTGAACCACTCGTCTTTCTGCGGTGAAGCGAAAGCACACAGGACGCTTCCACGGCAATAGAGAATAGATCACAAAATACACGGTTTTGTCACAGTGCACTCGCGTCCACCGTGCTCGCGTCACAACATTAACAATGAACAATACCTCACCTCGCAAAGGTACGTCCTGCCGGGAGGTTTCCACCCCGCGCCAGGCTTGATTCTTAAAAGCCACAGTTTCCGTCTCCTCGGAGATTTCGGCAGCTTGAACAAGCGAATTCCCCTGGAAGCTCTGTTCCGGCACTTCAACGCACAACTATTACCCATTTTTCAGACAAGACCGCAACTCCCGCGGCTACACAAACTTTTGTTTACATTATTTAAACGCACGTGTCCGCGTGATCGATTTGGTTGGCAGGGTTTCGAATGCACATTCGTTTATTCTACCATTAAAGAAGGCTATGACGAAGAGCTCACATGCACCAAGTTTTCAGTCACCAGGCGTTAACTCTTTTAACTCTAGCGACGCTAAAATGAAATTACCGAACCTTGCTTTACATTTGAAGCTCACGACCACCGCTAGGGGAGGTTTTGCGGCTTGTGATTGGTCACGAGCGGCCTGTCAATCAACTTTCCGGCCAATAGATTTTCGCCCTATTGATACCAATGAATGGCCAAACTCTCCCAATATACGGCTCTGCACGCGACCGGTGGCGCGGCGAGAAGGAAAGCTTGGAAGGTGAGGAGGAAACATTTCCGGGAGAGGAGGAAACGGCAGGAGGCCGCTCTCTCATTTTGACGTTGAGCGTTCGAATTCGAATACAAGTGGCGGCCATCTTGTCCACGCCGAACGGGAACCCTTTGTATTACCTCAACGGCCTGCACCGTCTCGAAACGCGGAAGGCATGACGAAACTTGGTGGTACCGATCGCAATAATCGAGCAGTCCGTTCGAACTGTTGTGCCAGAAACACGATACGTTCGAGGCTGGGTAGTCCAGCTCCCGCAGACCCTCGGATTACCCGATCTTGCACCTCCAATGATAATAAACCGGCCAAAAAAACTTCCGCGATGCGGGTTTCAAGCGACTCTCCAAAATCACAAAAAGCCGAGGTGCCGTAGGGCACCAAGGTACTCAAGGACACTTTCTCCCTGCGACTGGACGCGGGTGAGGAACAACCTCCGTTGGACAACAACATTATTTTTGGCAGCGAAGTGCTGATCGAGCGCCGTTATGAGAACGTCAAATTCGGAAACGGTCTCGCTATGGGCAAGGGCCGTGGACGGAAACATTGAAACTACTCTTTGGCCTTCGAGACCAAGCAAAGACCGCAACAACGGGCGCTTACGTTTTGGCGAGCTTTCATCGGCCTCTATGACCACAAGATAATTGAAAAACGATGTTTTCCAACTTTACCAAGGCTGCACAGGGGCACCTGGCGTGGGAAGGAATGGTGGAGGCGTCGGGAAAGAAGCCGTTGCCATTTTTTGGAACTTATGAATGTTTCAAGTGAAGACAATGGCTACGTACGCATATTTGATGGACAAAATATCTATTCACTCCACCTTTTAAAAAATTACTTGGGATGTACTACATGGACATGAAATATAGCGACGCTATCGTCTACTATGGCTGTGGTTGAGAGACAAAGTTGAAACAAAGGTGAAAATTCGAAAAATCCCACCGAAATGGAAACGAGAAAGTTTCCTGAGTGTTGGAAAATTGAAAACGACGCTTCCGTGCGGTGCGCACTACATGCGTGAAAAGAGAAGAACCATTCGAACGGCCGTTACGGCGTTCGAAGAAAGAACAAAGGATGGCGTTACGCCTAACCCTTATCGACGTTCGAAATGGAATGTTGAATGTTGCTATGCATCGACAGTATTTTCATGTACTAAATATGCAAAAGATGTGAAGGATACAAATATTCAAAAGGACCTGCTTACATTTGGAACGTTACAATATTACCTAACACACAAAAGAAAACTATACATGCCGGTGCTGCCACCACTCATCTCCGGCACGGATTCTCACCAAAAGCTCACGAGGGCAAAAATGTAAAAAATGCAAGAAAAGACCTCGTCGCCAAAATGTAATGGTCGCGTAGGGCAATTACGAAGGGGTGGAAAGAGACAGGAAAAGCTACGATAAAGACAGCACCTCGAAAGGCCTGTAAAGATGCTGAAAAGGCTTACACTGCCGGCGCGTGGACCGCGGGGTGCCGAGGTGCGGGCCCAGGGCGGGGACCCAGATGAAATAAAGAGACGTCACACCAGCTCGGACTTTTCGTGACGACTGTCTTATAAGGTTTTATTGTCATGACCAGCATACACAACTCAGATCCGCGGGGATCAACACGGACAAGTGGCGCCATCTAGTTGCAACGCCACACACCATGACTTCTTGCGACATCTAGCTTGTTGATAGCACACTACAACGTCATCCTTGCGCATGGACTTCCTCTGTGAGTATGGTGCCGTGATCGACCTTGGAGCAATCCGGTTGACGCTGCGAAAGCCCGTTCTACCTCCGGAGGGATACAAAACGACGCCAGTCGCCGTCAGAGTCATTGCGGACCACGTGAACCTGCCGCCACGGTCGAGTGTTCTTATGCCCGCCGTGACCGATGCAGTTGCCCGCGGGAAAGTCCTTCTGGAGGGCAACGTCCAACGGCTTCTCGGAAGAGGAATAGGCGTCGCAAGGGGCGTAACGGAGCTGCAGGATGGACGTACTGTGGTCCTCGTGACGAACTTATGACTGGAGGCGCAGCACCTCACGAAAGGTGCCAAGTAGGACACGTTGAGGAACTCCAGGCCGACGCCGAAATCGCCGCGATCTCCAACGAGCCCTTGCCGTGTCAGCCGCATAGTACCCCACCGCCGCAGCTTGACGTTAACCTCAAGCTCAGTGCCACGGAACGACGACAGCTCCAAGACCTCCTCGCCGAGTTCGGCGACTCCTTTGCGATGACGTCGAGGGTGCGCCAGACAACAGTGGCAAAACACCGCATCGTTACCAACGAGAAAGCGCTCCCTGTGCATCTGCCGCCGTACCGGGTCTCCCCAAAGGAACGAGAGGCCATTCAGGAACAGGTTCAAGAGATGCTCAACGACGACATCATTCTGCCTTGGAGCAGCCCGTTGGCCTCTCCAGTCGTACTGGTGAAAAAAGAAGGACGGAACGCTTCGATTCTGCGTTGACTACCGGCGGCTCAACGTGGTGACGAAGAAAGACGTGTATCCGCTCCCCCGCATCGACGACACGCTGGACCGGCTGCGCCACTCCCGATACTTTTCGTCGATGGACCTTAAGAGTGGCTACTGGCAGATCGAAGTCGACGAACGGGACCGAGAAAAGACCGCCTTCGTCACGTCCGACGGACTGTATGAGTTCAAGGTGATGCCCTTCTGACTGTGCATGGTGCCGGCAACGTTTCAACGTGTCACAGACACCGTCCTGGCAAGCCTCAAGTGGCAGAGCTGTCTCCTTTACCTCGACGACATCGTGGTATTCTCGGCCAACTTCGACGAGCATTTGCGACGCCTTCGGGCCGTTTTTCAGGCAATCAGGACCGCAGGACTCACTCTCAAGCCGACGAAGTGCCGGTTTGCCTACGGCGAACTGAAGTTCCTGGAGCCACGTTGTGAGCAACGAAGGTGTAAGTCCTGACCCTGAGAAAACACGCGCCGTAGCGCCCTTTCCCCCGCCCACCGACAAAACGGCCGTCCGAAGATTCCTTGGACATTGCGCATACTACCGGCGATTCGTTCAGGATTTCGCCAAGCTTTCCTGCGCCGCTCACGCACCTTACGAAAGACGCCGTGAAGTTCGAATGGGGTGGAGAACAACAACAGGCATTCGACGAACTAAAGCGACGGCTCCAGTCACCACCGATTCTCGGCCACTTCGACCAATCAGCCGAAACGGAAGTTCGCACGGACGCCAGCAATACAGGACTCGGAGCGGTACTAGTCCAACGACAAGACGGTGCGGAGCGCGTGATCGCATACGCTAGCCGGACGCTGTCGAACGCGGAAAGCAATTACTCGACAACCGAGAAGGAATGTCTGGCCGTCGTCTGGGCTATTACGAAATTCCGCCCGTACTTGTACGGGAGTCCTTTTCAGTGGTCACCGACCACCACTCGCTGTGTTGGTTAGCGAGCCTGAAGGACCCATCGGGACGCCTCGCTCGGTGGAGCCTACGACTGCAAGAGTACGACGTGACCGTGGTCTACAAGTCAGGCCGAAAACACAGCGACGCCGACTGCCTGTCCAGAGCCCCTCCGAGTCAGCTACCAGCTGTACCAAAGACGACGACGACGACGATAGCTTCCTTGGGGCGGTGAGCATTCACGGTACGTCTGCGCTCCAGCAGGACGATCCTGAACTGCGCGCATTGATCAACCATTTGGAGGGACGAGGGGGTACGATTTCCCGAAGCCTTCTCACGTGACCTGCCAAGATTCGCCATGCGGAGAGGTATCCTCTATAAAGATAACTTCGGGGACAACAACTCGACGTGGCTCCTGGTGATTCCTGCTAGTCTTCAGAAGCGATCTTCCAAGACTGTCACGACGACCCAACATCTGGTCACCTTGGCTACAGTAGGACTCTTGCACGGATCCGAGAAAATACTACTGGCGCAAGCTCCCAGAAGACTGTCCACCTCTACGTCCGTTTGTGCCACGAATGCCAACGACGCAAGAAACCACCGACGAAGCCGGCAGGTCTCCTGCAACCAATCGCGCCCCCGACTGCACCATTCCAGCAGATTGGAATGGATCTTCTTGGACCTTTTCCACCGTCGACGCAGGTAAACCGTTGGATAATCGTGGCAACTGACCTATCTCACCAGGTACGCCGAGACAAGAGCACTCCCCTCGGGGACCATCGTGGAAGTAGCCAAGTTCTTCGTGGAGTCTATCGTCCTCCGACACGGCGCTCCCCAAGTCCTGATTACGGACCGAGGCTCCTCGTTCATGGCGCAACTGACTACAAGAGATACTCCGCCTGAGCCACACCGACCACCGCCGGACCACGGCATACCACCCGCAGACCAACGGGCTGACGGAGCGACTAAACAAGACAATAGCCGACATGATTTCGATGTACGTAGACGTGGAACACAAGACGTGGGATGAAGTGTTGCCCTACGTCACGTTTGCGTACAACACGGCGATTCAAGAAACCACTTGCATTACACCTTTTCAGCTGGTGCACGGCAGAAAGGTGACGACGATGCTCGACGCCGTGCTGCCCCACGACCAGAGTGTCGAACCGAAATTTTTATCGGTTCGGTTCCGGTTCGGGTTCACGGCTTTCGGTTCGGTTCCGGTTCAGTTCCGGGCAGCAAAAAATAACGGTTCAAACCGGTTCGAACCGGTTCGAACCGGTTTGAACCGCTAAATTGAGACTATAATTTTCCGTGTTGTTCTGGCAATATACACTATTTACGCCGTGAAACGATTAACTCTATAGTTTCTTCGATCGTCCGTGCAATTTACTTTTCTTTTTCGGGTACAAAAAATATGAAATTCAGTTATTTAATTTCGACGCAAGAGTAGAAGAAAATCTACATTAACGTACATAACGTCGTGTTCATACGACTCAACATCCCATTTGTTTACCAGTAACATATATTTCGCCTGAATCAACACGTTTAAGTACAAGAGTAAAAGTTGAGCTTGTCGATACATACCTGTAAATAGATCAACTTGAAATTTAGAACTATACTGCATTTTCTTGTCCTTTCTTCGTGCTTAAAGGCCGGCCCGCAAGCAGAGAGAAGGAACCCGACCCCCACTTTCCTTCTCGCCCCCATGTGAAAGGAGGAAATTGCCTCTCGTTTCCTCCTCGCCATTTTCTTCTTTTTTGTGTGTGTTTGTTTGGTTGGCTGCTTGATCTTTTTTTTTTTTTTTGCAAGTTTGGGGTGGGGGCAATGAAAGCTTGAAGGATTTGAAAGGATTATCCAGAAGCCAGCCGGTACACCCGCGACAAGGAGCTGAACCGCCGGAGGAGCTGACTGTTCCCAACGAGTTCGATTGGCTTTTTTTTAGCATGGGTTTGGAGGACGATTCTTGCTGTTGTGAGAACACAAATAACTTGTTCTGTTCAAAGAAATAGTCATTGAAGTATCAATTTTAATATAAATATCTGATTTGGCATCTTTCGTTGTTTAGGCAAATTCATGCCGACAACGAAAAGTACGAGCGCCGTTTTTCGGTATCTCAGGGATAGCGTTCCATAGACCAGTGGTTCTGAACCATTCTACTTGGGGGCCTAAGTGACTTTGTTAGGCGCAGCATTATCCTGTGTGAGGCTCGGAGACGTTAGACGCGATGGTGCGCTCGCATGTATCTCTTTTCCAACGGACGCACTACACGCTCCTTCTCGTGTTCACGCGTTGAGTCGATACAGGCGGTCTACTCTATAAGGCACTGGCTTTATTACTGGTACTGCGGGTAGGAAAGGTCCCAACCAGCAAGAAGCTTGAGAAGTTGTTTTGTGCCATAGATCAGAACAATTTTGAATACCTTCGAATGTGCCTCCACCGCGAAATCGTATAGCATCAATTGTTAACGATTGGTTAATAATAAATTGTTAATAACCTCACACAACGAAAAACAATGTATCACTTGAAGCTCATAAAAGAATAAAGTAGGCGTATGCGGGCACAGAATAATTGTAATCGAATCAAATATCGTTTTGAATCAAGTAAGCAAGCCGAATAGGTTGAATGCTAAATTTATTTTATTTGAGATCAAATGTTTTCTAATTCTCTATGAAAATGGCACTGGCTATTTTCGTACGTAGAAAGCTTGGGACATTGGAAATTGACTGTATGATGGTGTGGGCGAGTTATCACAGGGTATTTTTCCTGTTTCACAAAGTTCATTACTGGTTATATATAAAAAAACACGCCAGTTATATTACGTTGCAAACAGCTGATTTGGGTTTTTCTCAAGGAGCTCTAGAGCTTTCCCATTGACATTTCGTCTCTTTATACAACATTAAAAAAGTTAGGTAATTAATCTTAAACATTTATTTGCTTAGCGTTAATTTAAAAACACGGCAGCTATCGCAAGACGTTTGCTAACAACATAGAGTTGGTTTAATTCGCGTAAGGTGTCCAATTTTTAAGAAAAAAAAATTCGGGTCCGTTATTTCGGACACCCCATATTTACGTAGATTTACTTATGGGTGACCCGACAAGGGAAACGTAGCTATGTTTTCAGTGTTTATTCATTTTGGGAAAAATCACGGTACTCCGTTGAGCGATGTAATAATACACGGCAAGCATATGACGATATAAAATGTATAAGTGTGTGCTGCATCGGAAGCCGACATATTTCGGACTTCTCGTCTTTCTGTCTAAATGCTGCGCGTTTGTCTCTGTACTATTTTACGTCGTGTTCCTTGTAATGAAAAAGAAAGAAAGATCGAAACTCATATTTACGCTGAAAAGTTCGAGTTATTTCGAGTTACATAGCAAAATCTACATGTACACTGACCAATCAATGTCCCCTATTCCCACTTGTGTCCCATGTAGCAAATCCCGGCTGGGCTCGGGTTCAGATCTCGCAAGTGTTGAAGGACACATTTCGGCATGATTTCCCGCTTGGTGATGACGTTGAGCTGGCCGCTGTGCCCCTTTTGTTCTATGTAGGCCGGGCGTCTGCCAGGCGCCTAAACTGGCCAGCAGCCCCAAACCCTGCGGTAGTACACCTTCCGGGCTCCTGGATTTTTTGCAGTAGTACACCTTCCGGGGCTCTGTCAACCACTCTGACAGAGCCCCGGACAATTCTGCAAGGGCTGCAGAGGCAATCTGGGTATTCCATTTCTCATTGGACTGCGAACAAACGGGAACGGGAACAAAATGAAAACTTCGTAATACCTGCTGTCTTTTTATAAATGGCATAATTTGCTATTATTGCTAGTTACACTATTTTTACTCTTCTTAGTTGCTTCAACGAGGCGGCGATTACTCTAGAAAACACCTGTAGAACGAACATATATTATGCGCAAGAAATGGCCAGGCTGTGTTCATTTCTATACATGATTATATGGGGAGAGCGCCTTTAGAGCGCGCGACACTAGAGCGCCGACGTTAGAGCGCGCGACACGAGGGCGCTGCGACAGTAGCGCGCTTGACACTAGAGCGCGCGACACGAGAGCGCACGACCAGTTGAGCGCGCGACACGAGAGCGCACAACCAGTTGAGCGCGCGACACGAGAGCGCTTGACCAGTTGAGCGCGCGACACGAGAGCGCACCCTATTTGAGCGAACACCGCAAAATGTGTGGTGTACCCGCGGCTCCACAGACAGAACAAAATTGTGCAACTCATCGGATTGAACCATTGGTGATTTTTGATTGATTGAATATGCCTTTAATAAAAAATAAAAATAAAACGGGCACGACTCTTTCTAACCAATTGTTTACTGATGCATCGGAGAGAAAAGGGGGCAGGGGGGTTTGCTGGCGCATAAGGTACCGGGAAAGTTTGCTACTGAGTGGAGCAGCGAGTCTAAGATTTCTTCACGATGCTGCGGTGCGCCTCTCGGATATACTATAAATAGTTTACTTTTTGCTACATTTGGTCTATTCTTGACAGGCGTTTCGGCTCCGATCTATTTGGTGGCTTTTTAGATGTCCCTCGCATAAGTTTAAATGGTATTCTGACGTCCATGTCCGTAATGAATAAAGCTCACCGCTAAAGAAGTATCAGTAAAAAACTCAACGAAGGAAAGCTCAGCGCAATTTTATCGGATGCAGATCTTTCCAGTGTTTTGACGGTTACAGGAAAACCTCCCCTGCAAATCTGTGATATACAAAATCAAAGACTATGAAGCTAGGTCAGCTGCAATGTTTTTTTCTGAGAAAATGCACGCTACAGATATTCATTTTTTTGTTCCTTGCTGTTAGCTTTTTGTAATATTTCTTGGTTTGTCACACGCAAAAAGTTCGTCGACTGATTTCGCAATGTCATTGCTGAATTCCGCGGCATAAATCTCTGCCAATTTTACATAAAACACTCGATGCCCGAACAAGTGGTCGGTCCGGTCGGGCCTGTCGCGCTGGACTGGTTGTGCGCTGTCGTGACGGGCGCTCTAAGGACACGCGAGCTAATGTCGCTGCGCACTCGAGTCGCGCGCTCTAACGTCGCGGCGCTCTAATGTCGCGCGCTCTAATGTCGCAGCGCTCTAATGTCGCGCGCTCTAGTGTCGCGCGCTAACGTCGTGGCGCTCTACTGTCGGCGCTCTTGTGTCGTGCGCTCTAGTGTTGTACAGCGGATTATATGGTCCAGAAATGCAACTCATTTTACATGCTTCGCCCTCTTACTGCAATAATTTCGACTTGTATTTACTTATGGATATTACTTCGAACAAGAAAAATAATATCGATACAACCACTCTCAGTGCGCTGTTCTTAGAACGACCAATTTTTCAGCTCCCTGGGTAAAGCTCGAAGTTCAAAAAAAAAAAAAAAATACCCACCTTTTTTTATTTCTACAGTGACGGTCAAGTTCCAGTCACTCGAGATAAATATGCCGTGTTGTAGCGTATGTGGCCGCATGCGGAAGTATTTGCGTGTGTTTTAGAGCTGCAAAAAAAGAGTAAAAAACAAACAAAAAAAAAGAAGGAGAAAAGCGAGCCAGCCTTTCCGAGCTCCTATCCAGCCTGCCTAGCTAATCCCTGGTGTTTGGGATTGAAGCAGAGAACCTTGAAGGGTTACAGAGATTTTGTCGGGGGGCCGGTAAGCCTATTAGCACTCGTGCGAGAAGGCCGTAAAAAGCGAGGAGGAAAATGGAGGAGGAAAGGGGAGGAGGAAAAAGAAAAGAGGGGGAATTTTCTGCCACGCTGAAGAAAATTTTGAGTTCCCCTCTGTAAAATTCTAAAATTCAAGCTGATCTATTTACACGGTATAAAATGTTGTCGCGAAGTGCAGTAGGTCGCCTAAAATACCCGTGATTAGTACAACTTTGTGTCGCAGTATTAAAAGTGAAATCGTGATTGTGTCCTTAAACTAGGGAATATTACATCACATAAAATTATGAAATGAGCACCTCGTGGCCATATATATCATGAAATATGGTTTACAAAATACGCTTCACAATATATATGTATATGATGACGACACAACTGAGCTAAAAGCAATGAAGTTTTCGAAATGTCACAAAAGTTTTAGGACAATTCCTTTCAGTCTATTTTTTATAGAAACACCGAGCGGCAATCAAAATGCTTGTTGATCTAACCAAACATTGTTTGCACTCAGCACCGCATGCATGCGACTAATCATGCAGCAAGGAGTAATCGCAATTGTTCACTCTAATCTATACGCACCTTCGCACTGATTATGAGACGGAATGTCCAACGAGCCTGAATGTCCAACGAGACGGAAGATCCAATAATGGATATCCAGGCACGTTGGACATTCAGGCGCGTTGGACATTCCGTCTCGGTTGGACCTTCCGTCTCGTTGGACATTCAGGCTGGTTGGACATTCCGTCTCGGTTGGATCTTTCGTCTCGATGGACATTCAGGCTCGTTGTACATTCCGTCTCGATTGGATCTTTCGTTTCGTTGGACACACAGGCAGGTAGGACATTCCGTCTCGCCTGTCACGTGCTCGTATGATTTGTCTTGCTAAATATGCAGACTTGTGTGTATATTTAATCCGCGTTCCTGCAGGCATTGCCTTATTTTCGTCATACTAAAATGTCGTGCCACAGAATTTGACGTTGACAAGCCGACAGAGAAACACAAAGAGACACAAATATCCTAATTTCATCTATAGGAAGGCATGATAGTTAGTTAGCTGAGTGCCGATGCGCAGCTACGTACCCATCGGTTAAAGGTGTCGATATTGACAGTTCAAATGTTTCGAATGTTTCGATGACATATATGTCAGCCAATTTTAAATATATAATAGGGATGCGGTGTCCCGGGTTCCGGTGCGTCGCAATTGGGGGACGTCTATGAAAGCCGCGCTTCAGATCCCAGGAATTTCTAGTTCAGTCCTCATCCCTGCCCGTTTCGATCTATAGATGAGCTACGTACGGAGACCCGCATTGTAAAGACATGACCGCCCGCCAGCGCCACTGACTATGCGCACAGGCAATATTTAAATTTCTGAAAGGAGCTTTGGGAGCTGTTGGTGCGAGTCATCAGCAGTTTGCACAAGCGTAAGTTCCCACTAATAAAAAAAAATATAGATATCTTCTTTTTTTTTTAAATAAATCTACATCTAACGCGTCTATAAACGCACGGGGGTGGTTGGGAGTGGGACCCGACAATTCATGAGTAAATGCAGAACAAGTTTGTGAATTTGACAAATTTTCATTTTGCTCGTCAATCTTTAGAACAGTCATGCAACTACTCACTGTACACTGCAGTTGTCAGTAATTTATATACGCATGCATTCCCTGCCAGTAGGTTTGCATGTCAACAGACTAGAGCGATAATACTGGTATCACGCAGTACGCACTTTTTTCTTTTTTTGCGTTTGACATGCATAGTGGTTTTCAGAAGCCCATGTAATTTAACTGGCTTCTGGAGGCACTCCGAAGCTCGCGATCCTGTTGAGGTAGTTCATGACGTCTTGGTACGTGGGAGCTTAACTCCTGATAAAGGACGCGAGCGCACCCATCTCGGCGTACAGCAGAAGGTTCACACCCGGGTGTACCAATAGCCTGCATCTTGTATGAATATAAGAATAGATCGTTACACGTGGCTTTCTATTCTTGTAGGAGAAGCGTATTGCACCACGAATCCGGCCAATTCGTCGAAATTCCATTGGTCGCCGGACAACTGGAAGAAGGACAATTCGTCGAATAGGGCAATTCGCCCTAGGCCAATTTGCAGAATGTAGAATGGGGCGAAAGCGCCCATTCGTCGAACTGTCGAACGAAGTTGATTACGGTAGGTTTTTTAAATAGCCGGGGACAGTGGGGCTCAACAATGAGACCTTCTTTTCAAACAAAGAGAGGATGACAAATGCAGCTCTCAGAATTTGCAAGTGTCCGATTGTTAGAGTTGGGCTATTATCATATTTAATTGACATGAGCCGTTACCCGAATGTTTGGCGATGCTGATTGTCATGATCCCGAGCACTCGACTAAAGGTTATGAAAATCGCTTACGTCACGGTGTCACGTGACTCTCGGTACAGAATCGTGATGTCATGTTACGTCACGCTGTCAACAAGGTTAATACATCTAGTGACTTCCTCAAATTAAATTGAGTTGACGCGGGGAGTCACGTGACGTCACGAGGTCACGTGACATTACTTGACAACATGTATTGACACCATGACGTCACGTGACACATGGTTAATCATAGTGCCAATACAAAAGCGACACGAAAACCCACAATTTACCATACATTGCACTACTGTATATGACGATTTGATCATTAGATGGGCGGTTTCATTTGGATTCAGGCAACGAAAGTGGCAGTCGTATTTTTTTATCTTGGCTTCAAATTTTTGCATTTTGTGAAGCATGATCTTAGAAAAACAATCACTTTTTTATTTTAATGTCCTGACTACGATTAGCTCCCGAGAAAAAAACCTCAAAGAAGCGGGCAAGAACTACGAGGTTTTGATCGATTAAAGTCGTGTGTGGCGTTTTTGAATCACTCTCGATCTCAGTGTATTGGAAAAGCAGAACGTCTATATTTTATAGTGCGATATATAGGCATGTAGGTAAGCCGACATTATAATCTGCTATTTATTATTTCAGTCGCTCCGAATTTCTTGCAAAAAATCCCCAAACACGGCTTCGCGTACAACTGTGACCTAAAATGGTGATTTTATCTCGAGTCGACTGGAGGTTTAGTATCGCTTTCAAACATATTACCACATGTAAAACCATTCATTGCCTTCCAAATTAAGCTAAAGCTCTGTGTTTTTATCATGTACGAGTACTGAGAAATAAATTATGAAAGAGAGAGGTTTTCTCTTTGTTCAACTTCAGCATCGCTGTCTAAAAAAAACCCCATTTTTTAATTCTTTTTTTTCTTTTTCTCGCGTTGCGTTCCTTCACACCCTTCTTGTAGCCAGAATACATTTCGTTATTAGTATTTGCCTTGGTTTTGAAAGTTTCAAGTCCTCTAAAAATGCTAAAAAAAGAGCAAATTCAGAGTCTAGTGGGATTTTGACGATTTTCGTCGTGTGGCGTTTTTGAACCACTCTCAATATCAAAAGTATTCAAAAGAGAGTTTCGATATCTTTTATTATCGTGATATATATGCGTAGTCGGTAAAACGTGACATATCCATCTACTATTTATTATTCGTCGGTCGATTTTTTGTAAAAATCCCCAAACATTTGCAGCTCCAGTGAATCAACTGTGACCTAAATCCGTGGATTTTTTTGTTAGTCGACTATGTTTAGTTTTGTTTTAAATAATACCACGTGGTGGAACCTTTCATTGCCTTTCATATTATGCAGAGTCTGTGTCTTAATCACGTACGAGCACTGAAAATAAATTATGAAAACAGGAGGGTTTTTCACTTTTCGTTCCATTTCAGCACATTTAACAAAGCAAGGAAAAAAAAATATTTTTAAAATTTTTTTCGCGTTGAGTTTTACATTTTTCTTTTAGCCAGAATACATTCCGTTAGAAGGTATTTCCCTTGGTTTCGAACTTTAGGCCTCTAAAGATGCTAAAAAGAGCAAATGCTGATGGTGGGTTTATGGGTTATAGCTGTATATCTTTATTCTTTATTATAATATCTAAGGGACGTTGAATAAATACTCAGATCAAAACATGAATGTCGTTAGGCGTATAATATCAAGTTGGCAATTCCAAACGTCTAAACACTGAAATCGCAAAAGAGCGGGAGCGTGTTTTCAGACAATTTCTGCTGGTGCCTAGATTAGAGGGCCTCAGCTCTAAACCCTATGCACTACATAATCTATAGTACGTTAGAAATATCAAAGTATAATATTTTAAAACATTAGAGTAAAATACGCTCTCTATTGAAACCCCTAGATTTTTAAATGCGACATTTTATATTTTAATGCTAAATTCATGTTGATAACAGAACCAAATTATTTTTCAGCATATTTAAAGGCTTAAAACTCAAAACCAGTGCGTAAAGCTGTAACGGAATGTATTCTGGGTAAAATAAGGGTGTAAAAAACACAAAGCAAAAAACAAAGAGAAAATATTAAAAATGTTTTTTATACAGTGTGCTGAAATTGAACGAACAGTGAAAACCTCCTCTGTTTAATAATTTATTTCTTAGTACTCGTACGTGATTAAGGCACAAACTTTACATAATATGAAAGTCAATGAAAGGTTCTACACGTGGTATTATTTTAAAAACAAAACTAAACATTGTCGACTAACAAAAAAATGCGCAGTTTAGGTCACAGTTGTTCGCGGAGGCATGTTTGGGGATTTTTACAAAGATTGGACCGACGAATAATAATTAGTAGATGAAATGCCGTTTTACTGAATTGCATATATATCACAATAAAAAAATTTCGAAACTCTATTTCGAATACTTTGATATTGAGATGGACAAAAACGCCACACACGCAAAATCGTCGAATCCCACCATCGTCATTTGCTCTTTTTTTAGCATTTTTAGAGGCTTGAAACTCAAAACCAAGGCAAATACTATTAACGAAATGTATTCTGGCTAAAGAAGGTGTGAAGAGGAACGCAACGTGAGAAAAAGAAAAAATTAAAAATCGAGGGTTTTTTTTTTAGACAGCGTGCTGAATTTGAACAAAAGGAAAAACCCTCTCTGTTTCATAATTTATTTCTCAGTACTCGTACATGATATAAACACAAACTTTACTTAATTTGGCAGGCGATGAATGGTTTTACACGTGGTAATATTTTAAAGCGATACTAAACATAGTCGACTCAAAATAAAATCCCCATTTTAGGTCACAGTTGTTCGCGGAGGCATGTTTGGAGATTTTTAAAAATTGGAGCGACGAATAATAAATAGCAGTTATAATGTCGGCTTACTACACCTATATATCACACTAAAAAATATTGACGTTCCCTTTTCAATACTTTGAGATCCAGAGTGATTCAAATACGCCACACACGACAATCGTCAAAACCTCGCCGTTCTTTCCCACGTCTTTGAGATTTTTTTTCTCAGGAACTAATCATGCCAGGACACGAAAATAAAAAGGATTGATCTTCTAGGAACATGCTCCACAAAATATAAGATTTGAAGCAAAATAAAAAAAATACGACTGCCACTCGTTGCCTGAATCCAAATGAAACCGCCCTAGATAGAAATACAGCCGCCAATTTTTTATTCCCATGTTGTTCATTTTGTGATACTAACAAAAAAGAAAAAAAAATTACCTTGAACCGTTTTGAACCGGTTACCGTTATATTTTTTTTCGGTTCGGTTCCGGTTCAGTTCCAAGATGGCGGCGAAGATTTCGGTTCGGTTCAGTTCCGGTTCGGCTAAAAATAACGGTTCTGTTCCGGTTTTCGGTTCGGTTCGGTTCCGGTTCGACACCCTGCCCACGACCCGACAGACGACGGTACCGACGACGCCCAGCTGGTCACCCGGCGAGCAGAAGAAGTACGCCAGCTAGCCCGTCTTCGAATAACATGACCAGCAACGTGTCGACGCTGGCCGGTAGCAACCTTCGCCGCCGCGACGTGGAGTTTCCAGCCCGGAGACACGGTGCGGGTGCGGACGCCCATTCGCCGCCGCGGCCTCAGCGAAGAAACTGTTAAAGCGCTTCGCCGGACCCTACAAGGTCATCCGCCGCCTCGGGGACTTAAATTACGAGTGCTCCCTGAACGGAACCCGACCATCAGGTCGCCGCCGGCCACGACCCGAAGTCGTCCACGCAGTTCGACTCGGGCCGTTCTACGCGCGCTAGGATTGCGACACTGCATGCTTATTTCGTTTCACCGTTAATTTTTTGAGCCACTTCTGTTCTCCTTCTCGCGTTGCATCGGGACGATGCCGCACTCCAAAGGGGGGATAATGCCACCCGCAGTGCCGAGAAAGCGACGCTCGGCCACCGACTTCTGTGCTTCGCGTTCATTCTCGCACCAGACGTAACTTTCCACCCGCTTTCTTGTTCTCGAGAGTGCCAGGTCATCCTCGCCCCGGAGCGCGCGCCGCTCGAGCCTTCTTTGCGCCGAACTTTCGAGATAGTGACGCGTTGTAAATAAGCAGCCACCCGCGACCTTGTCGAGTCAGTCTCCGCTCGCGCTCTCTGCTTCGCCGCCGAATCGCCGCCTGCTTTCTCTGCTGCCTCGACGCTCTTTCGTTCCTTTTCTTACTTATTGGATTTGTCAAGGCTAAGTTCGCCCATTAAAACATTTATTTTTTGTTCAATCTCCGCCTTCTCGCTGTCACCTTAATTCGTGACAATATCACGAAGAGCAAAACGTGCAAGCACTGCGTTTGGGTTACCGTTTTGTGCTTTACACTGTGTGCGCGAGCCCTGACTGCGTCTTGAATTGGCTCTTGGCGACGACTCACATGCACAGGGTGGAGCACGCAACGCTAACGCAAATGCACGCTAACGCAATTACACAGCAATACGCAAAATGAAAACTGTATAGCGTGTGTGATTGGCTCCAGACGAAATCACCACGGCCTCAAGGCCACAACGCAAGTGCGAAAAAGAAATACATATTTTTCTATTTTATTTTCTGATCGTTGAACTCGAGTGCACACTCGCTCCTCGCGAATGGCTTTTTGCTTTTGTTTTTAAAAACTGTGAAGTTGCGACGAGGTCTCATAAAGGAGACGGCAAGCTGGTGTTAGACAAACCGGACATTCTCAACTTCGTTTCACCTGACGATGCACCGCAGAGGAAGCTACGAGTCATCTGAGCCTATCCAATGCCGCTTGAGTGTCACCTGCCGTTTGGAACAGTAGCAGGAATGCGCGAGGGACGTTTCCGTGATGCGTTCACAGCTTTGGATTGGCTCGGATATGCTTGTAGCGTCTAGAAACACTATATGAGCTACGCCTAGAAGTATCGCCACTCTGTTCCCCGATATTGTTGTGGGCGCCGCCATCTTGGTGCTTGTGCAGAACAGACGCAACTGCCGATCGTCACGATTCAAAAGTGCGACTTCCTCAGCATTAGATTCGGTGTTAGGGAGCCCATGTAATATTGCTTCGCTCTGTCGCGAGACTGTTTAAACATTTGTGGAGGACGGAAAAGACGTTTACTCGTGATTTCAGATAAAGCTTCAGATAACTGGCAACCATGATTTTAAGCTCCAAGATGGGTAAGTGTCGTTACTCTGAAGCGTAATGCTTATTTAGTGGCACTAGTAGTGTCTTTTTGCGGTTCGGCGATCCTTGACAGCTAGTACGCCATCCGTCTCTTGGTCCATCTGTCTCTCTCCTTTAACTGCCCGTCTGTGCATATGTGTGCGTATCTGCTAAGGCGTGTTTTTGTGTTTTCGTTTCTCTCTTTCGCACTCTTTCTCGCAATATGACATAAGCGTGCCCGAAGAACGAAGTGCAAGATAAGGATAAAGCTCACCACTCCAATTTTATTTTGCCCCAAAAGCGCCGCTTTTGTCTTAGAAGAGCACATACATCCTCACACAATTGAAAAATTCTTGCTTGATCACGGTGTAATTGCACAAATGGAAAAATATAAATATTCAAAATCATTATGTCAATCAATCGTTTTTATCTTGTTTTAATTTTATTTTTACATGAAATGTCTCGATTTAAATCAACAGCAAAACCTGTACGATTTAGTATACGGGTTATACTGATACATCACGATCTAAATTTTTATATTTTTTCCCATTATGCCTGAAACACGATTCAGCTCTAGCAAACAATAAAACGAGACAGCTGTGAAACTGTACTATGAATGAAACCGCAATATGGAAGGAGAAGCAAATAAGCTAATTTTAATTTTAGCAGCTGCTTTCTTTTTATTTTAAATGTATCGTTCATAACAGATGCAGGCTTTCAATTACACAACCTCAAAGGAGAGGTGCAGTGTGTCACTTTCAACAAACCCATTCATTTCTAGATCATGCAGGTTCCCAACTGGTGCAAGCATGCAGTACTTTCGTTGGAATTTCCGACTGGCCTCTGCAAACCGTCGATATTCCTCAGATTCATATCTACTTTTCAAATCGACTCAATCTTTCGTCCGTGCTGTGAATGACTTCAACCCTAACAGTCTTGCTGAACGGCCATTCAAGGCTTGAATCGTAGGCTCCAGGATAGATTTTTAAACAAAAACAAACAAACAGATGCCATGAACTACTCTTATAAGTAGCATTCGATGGACACGTTGTATCCACTCAAATAGTGCTTGGGGCTTTCAGTTATTCACACACATCCCATTCTTCTTGCTCGTTCCATCAGAGCTGCGAATCCCTTTAGGTACCAGTGGAATTTCTTTCTTTGGTGATCAGGGCGCAGTCCTTGGCACGTGCTCTCTGTGACGTGCAGCGGACGTTCGGCGTGTGCGCTCAAGTTTCCGGCCTGACAACCCTCCTCCACTTCACCAGCGACGTCGCTCAATCCGCCCTCTGCAAGAGAAGGCCCTTCGATGTGCAATCTGGACAAGTGTTCAATAGGTGTCGCAGACTGAGCTTCCAGCTGTTCTTTCAACCTCCTTTCTGCTTCCCTGACGTCCTCCCGGCACAGGTTCAGGCTGGTGTGCAGACAGGACAGGTCTTCAGAGAGCTTGCCCAACGCTTCTTTGATTTCATTACTTGTCTGCTCGATGCTGTCGTATCCCTGTGTGGCACGGTCTGTGTCCACTACGGGCCCAACGGCGGGTACGTGGCAACCATGTTTGCAGTGTCCCACAATCTCGCTCCTCAGCACGGACACTTGACACTGAGGACAGGACACGACGTGGAAAGCGCACTCGATGTAGTGCTTCAAGAGACTGCAAACGGGACCCTCGAAGTTGCAGCCATTGGACTTGTTCCAGCAGGCCGCCTTGGTGAGACCAAAAAAACATCAAAAACACGAGTTACATAAGGTCGTGCCAAGAAAATACAAACAAGGGAGTATCACTATTTAAGTCGGAAAACGTTAACGGCACTTAAATAAACCTGGAGTGCTGAACAAATCTTGTACTTCCAGATCTTGGTAACATTACTCACAATGTAATGTGACATTACTTCGAGGGGTTTGCTGGACGGTAGTAGTGCTAAGCACGGCCTCCATATTTTCCATCTCAAATCTATCGAAATTCATGCTCAACGGTAAGACACAAGACAAAGATGCCAAAAGTATGCCTTACCGGTCATGCTTGTTCTACTAACTACAGAAATTATTTAAATATTGTCCATTATCGTTGTTTTGTTATTTAACTTATTCTAAACATCGTTTATAATGGCTATAGCATTCGGTTCTTGAGACATGCGATGTTCGGACTTTTGGGGTGCTCTATCCCGTAGCGAAGAACAGCATACTTACTCCCCACAAAATTTACCCATACCTAATTTGTAACAATGCTGCGTGTAATTGGCCGATGTCGGTTACCCTATGATGCAGTAAAGCCGCTCTAGCTACGCTTAGCTCGACATTTCGGCGTAGTTACGCCAAATCCAGATATGCATTTATGTCATACGCTTTGGCTTTGCCACCTCCTGTATTCAACTGGTGTAGAAATAAGTGTTTTGGACATACTGGATGTGCTTTTTGAAGCATGCGGAATTTTGCCAATATCCGCAAATGCAAATGTGAAGGGGAAGAAATCATACTAGATAAAAAATAAAGATGCCCATATAAAAATATACGGTTTGCCCAATGAACATATTAGGAATTATACAACTTGGATAAGGCGCATATAAGGCGCACAAAGGTTCCTCATAGTTATCTTATATTTTCTTACATATTTTTTAACACAATAATGTTTTTTGTTTGTTTACTGGGAAGAACTCCTGCGAAACAATTGCTAGCTGCGGCACACAAACCTATATTCGGTTGATTATTCCTAATCAAAAAAGGCTTGTGTTACTGATGGCAATTTTTTTTTTGTATAGAGGTTCTTGATATAATGTTTCCTTAATTGTTATTTCTTTGCGTGTCACAGAAAATTTGACAGATGTCAGTTACACGCAGCATAGCACAGAGAGATAAATGCAGAAGACGACGTATTAAAATAAGAACAATTTTGAGGAGGAAAACCTAAAGCCCACACCTTGGTGTAATGTCAACGAAAAAACTACATTACTATATACTACCTTCCATAATTAGCATTTAGACACAGCCAAACCTTAAAGGGACACTGACAGGATATTTATGCTTGCCGAGATTTTTAGTTGTGCGTGACGTATTTGAGAGCCCAACTACCAAGAACAGAATTTGCGGCTCGAAATTGGGTTTCTTTCCGCCCGAAAACCGCCGATCAAGAGACTGGCCAGTTTGAGTCGCGCTCACTCTCTTTTCCGTGGTCACGGGCCGTTTTCTAAGACCACCAAATTTAATCAAAGACGTGGGTCATTGAAGACACACAGTCAATATTAAAAATATAAAAAAATTAAACCAATTATCTGTGGCTTCCAAAAAGCTGCTAAATACGTTGATTGAAAAAAAGGTAGCACAAACAACCGGAAGCATTCTGTGCGTTCACTGCATAACCCTCAACATGGCGTCGTTTCGTGTATCATGGGGCTAGCGCAGGGGTGGCCAAACCGCGGCTCGCGAACCGCATGCGGCTCTTTGCTGGTCCAAGTGCGGCTCGCGGATCCCTCGTAAGGGGACCCCCCCCCTCCCCCCGCCTCTTTCTGCGTTTCCCCAGGAAAAAAAGAAGGGATTTCAGGCAGAGTAAAGTACGGCTCGCGGTTTGACAGCCTTGTACCCCCATAAGTACTGTCGTACAGCCTTGTGCACTCATACGTACAGTCAGACTCTGAACGAAATTTAAATTTGCCCCCCCCCCTCCCCGCGGCTCTTAGAAGTTTCGTGGTTTCGTTTGCGGCTCTTAGGCCGGGTCAGCCTGGCCACCCTGGGCTAGCGGATGGCAGCGGACGACCGGCGATTTGGACCTCTACTTCAGAACTGTCGTTCACGGTACCGGCGAATTCTGTCTTCCTTCGAAAGAGAAATTGTGGACCGATCAAAAGAACTGATATTCATTCCGTACGACACGCCCGACCAGGGGCCTTATCTGGACACTTGGCGAGAAACTCGGCGAGAAATCTGGCGGCCGTGATTGGCGAACGCTGCACTTGACCTTGGCGCCAGCCAATCAAAGTCGTCAGATTTCTCGCCGACTTTTTCGCCAAGCGTCCAGATTAGGGCCCCAGCAAGCCGATTTCGCACGAAGACGTCGCCGAGGCCGCCGTTCCTTTTCGTGGCTGAAGACATCGCTCGCTCAAACGTCAAGCACTAAGTGTGTACTTCGAGATGAATACGCACGTCGTAAGGTTTCTTTTACGAGGTGCGAATGTGGCCTATGCGTGGTGCTGCCCGACTTCGAGCCGGGAGTGCATGTATTGAAGGGAAATCGGCAGCAAGCTTCCGACATACAGTCTCACCCGCTGCGTTGATATGCATCATAGGGTTCCTTCAGTAGCGCAGTGGAAAGACGTCCGCTTCACACAGCGGGCACGGGTTCAATCCTTGAATTGCGTGGGTGTACTTTTTTTTTTTTTTGTCAAACATTTAGCGATTTTTTTATTTCTTTTTTTTTACAATTTTCGCAGAAAAAAAACAATTGTCGTGGACGATACGTCGCGGACCTAATGGTATGGGATTCCCTTTTTGACACCTGCGAACTCAATGTAGCCACTTTCCACAAAATGCGAGGAGCATATGAATCGGGTAGCGTCGCGTTCCGAGCTTCACGCCACTGTTCTACAAGAATTTCAGCCAGCCGATGGACCCCCGACCCGTTGATCTTTCGGAAACTTGTGCACTCTGCCGCACAATGCCACTTTCAGGTGCAGGACATGTGAGGCAACTCTTCACGCAACATCTTGGGAGTATTCTTTTCGGAGCCGATCATGGGAATTCAGCACGGCACTCGGGAACTCACTAATAATTGCCAACACTTAAATGTAGTACAAAACAACTCATCTTGAAGTACAGCACAGCGAGCGGAACAAACATAGCTGCAAAGGAATCGCGCGGCGAACAAACACATCTCGTCTGCTACCTCCGGAAAAGAAAAAAATCCGCACGGTCCGGGTGTAGCCACGTGACTTCCGCCACACTCACTATCCTCTCCACTTGCTGCGTGCGATGCGAGGTTCGGTTTCCAGCAGTTGCGTTTTTTTGGCTTTATTAAAAAAATACGCCACTCCGTAGCAAAATATTAGTTGTGTAGTATTCCGACACAATAATAAACCGCCTGACAAAAAAGGAAAAAAAAATTTTGGGGGGTGTCAGTGTTCCTTTAATGTGCGAGGATGCTGAATTGAACGGTGCTTTCACTGGTAAGTGCACGCGTGCGAAACATGAAAGCTCAGAATGGCCGAACTCTCGCTATTGTATGTTTTGCTTTTCTAGACTGTTTGGTAATACCAACAAAGAGGCTTAAAACTCCAATTTAGATTCCACTGGATTATATAAATGGCAAAAAAAACCTTCTTTCCGCAGCATAGGTACAGCTAGTTTCCCAATTCAACGATGTCGGTCAGGAGGTACTCCTTCCTGTTGCTTATAATTCACACAACAAGCAAGACATAAGCTCTCACCAGGCGTTTTGCGAGGAAGCCCACTGAAAGTTCATTTCGGCAGCAGTCATCGTCGCCGAAGGATTACTCATCGATGGGACAGGTGCTCCCTTGCCTTGAGCACTCCTCGTGGCACTCGGAGCAGAGCCTGTGGCCACAGGACACCCTTGTGGCCTTAAGGGACACCAATCCACAGAGTGCGCATGCGCTGTGAGTGATGGCAGGCCCCTGGAAGAAGATGGGCCTCCAGTCCAAGGCGTCGGCAGAATCCGGAATGGCAGAAGGACTTCATCTTGGATGAGCCACAGTCGAGCCTGCCCTCGGGTGCCTCTCCGATGAGGTGTCTTGAACCTACGAAAAGGAAGGTTCTAGTTATATTAACACAAGAATTGGTTTAATATTTTACAAGTTGCTAAAAACAGATATATATACAGGGTGTTTCACAAAAGGTGGACAAATTCGATATTGCGAAAACTACGCGTCGCAACAAAGAAAGGCTTGTGTCGTTTTGGTCCTGGGCCAGGGACCTATTTAGGAAAATTATTAAAGTCCGAGATATTTAAATTGTTAATTATTTTTGCGTAATTAACTTTTTAATATTGTGTTTAAGGAGCATAGTTTCAATTAGAAAATTGCTCAGCGTCATCGAAAAACACTAAATCAAGAAATTGCAGAACGATAGAAAGCACGGGAAGCATTTTACGGCTTTCTGAAAAACCGTACAATTTCGACGGGTTTTAAGTTTCGGTTTGTTATCGGAGCGCATCTCAGCCCCTCCAGCACCGCGCCCCGTGGAGAGATAGTGCATCCAACCTCTGCTGCGCTGTCATCGCGCGACGCAGCAGAAGCTGGTTGCGCTATTCTCCACGGGGCGCGGCGTGCTGCCTGGGCGGAGATGCGCCCGATAACAAACCGAACTAAAAACCCGTCGAATTTGTGCGGTTTTTCAGAAAGCCGTAAAATGCTTCATGTGTCTTCTATCGTTCTGCAATTTGTTGATTTAGTGTTTTTTGATGACGCTGAGCAATTCTCTAATTGAAACTATGCCCTAAACACAATATTAAAAAAGTTAATTACGCAAAAATAATTAACAATTTAAATATCTCGGACTTTAATAATTTTCCTAAATAGGTCCCTAGCCCAGGACCAAAACGACACAAGCCTTCTTTTGGTGCGACGCGTAGTTTTCGCAATATCGAATTTGTCCCCCTTTCGTGAAACACCCTGTATATATGGCCGTATTTATTTTGCGTAACTGAATAAAGTTTCACCTTGACGCCTCTAAAGTCTCAAAGCATCAATTAAATATTAAGGCACAAATATATCTTAATGCTACAAATAAAATCGGGAGGCATGAACAAATTAGGCAGCTGGTTTTCTACTTCTCCTCTTATCTGAATTTATTTTAATTTTTGGGTTTTATAGCGCAGCAACAAAATAGGCCTTAGTGCGCCAACCAACATTTGGGCGACTGAGTTATTTTGGTAACAAGAATTTATAATAACAGATTGCAAGCCATGCTTTCAAATCCGAGAGAATATGATGTCATTAATGAACGAGGAATCAGCGGTTCGATTTTCTTTAAGGGACGTATTCATTAGTATAAAAACTGGCCGTGTTATCATATCTTTGTTGCATTTCTGGACGCTCTGCGCTTGGAAACGGCTCTAAAGCACAATTTGTGTTAATACAGTCCATGGGTTTTCTAGCCATTAGATAACAATTATTTTGAATCATTAGTGACAACTGCATTCGACAAAATTAAAATAGCACTTCCTCAGTCACAACAACTCTTTCTGACTAAACCAATATTTAATCTGAGGGCTGCGAGTCACTGGGTCTTTGCCTTGTAGAGAGATGATCAAATTCAACGCTATAGATGTTTCCTTGTTGTGAGCACCGCGAGAAAGGCTGCAAGTTTAACTGCAAAGTAGCAAAGTAAGGGAAGTTATGTTCTCGAAGAAAAAATTACGTTACCATAGTACTTGGCACATTCGAAGCACACCACAGGCTCCACATCTTTGGAAGTTTTCGCATTCGGAAATTAAATCATCACCGGCTACATAACAAGGCCGAAGTACTGGAGTTTCTAGTTCACAAACCCGAGGACAGTTTGGGACACGGAGCGCACAGAAGTTCCACGTCGGCGTTTTGTTGGAACAGTCCTGCCACCGACTAAACACGAGTCCCAGACGATCGCTGACTGCGGCACTCACGTAAAATGTGCCCCACCGCGGGCTCCAATAGGTTACGTCAGACACCCAGCACCACGGCTTTTTGTATAGCAGGAGTTGCCGGTTGAGTGGCAAGATGGTTGGGAGAGGCTTCAGTCCGCCATTCACGCTTCTTTCGTACGTGACTGAATATTAATGACGCGTATACAGTTTATTGAAACTAATCTCAAAAATAGTTAGAGCGAAAGACAAGTAGAAGAGAGGACACGTGTTTCTACTTGTCTGTGTCTTCTGCGCGGTTTTTGAGATGCTTAATTAACTAGGCTGTCGTCTTATATTGTTACAGCTAACTTGTGCCAGGACTGAAAAATGCTTTTTCACGTGTCACGTGTCAAACTAACTCGGTATTGTTGGAGCGAAGTGAGATGTTTTGTAATGCGCAAATCTGAACAATTTGAGTATTTATTAGCTAACTTTTATATTAATAATTTGTTCGTCATCTTTTGAGTGCAAAAGTTGTAGCACGTGTTGAGAAACATATGCCATATCGTGTCGCTTTCGTCAAGTCAGCCTTTGTATTCAATATTTCTCAAATCTTAAAAAAAATCTAGCCTCCCCCCCCCTCCCAGGAAAATATGTTTTTATTTGTTTTTCGTTAGGATTATTTAATAATTTGCTATAGAGTCACGTATATTTTTAACAAAGAAAAAAAAATTCAACTGCTCGAAACCAACACCGAAACACAAGCACGGAACATCATGGCCCGTATAATACGTTTAATGGGTTGCAGGGTGACGGTGGAGGTTGGGAAGCACTGTCCTACGTCTTTATTGTTGTGAATGCACACAGAAGGAAGAGAGGCTAGCACAAATAGAAGGACTGTTAAAAGGCAAATCTGGGGGTTTTACATCCCGAAACCAACGAAGGATGTGACCCGCGCGAACGGCGGTCTGCAGATTCTTTTCGACCATATACGGATTTTTTTTTTAGGTGGAACTTTAATTTTGGTTACATGGCGTCTCCCCTGTAATTAACCTCCCTCACATTCCGGGCACTTCGACCAGGAAAAAAACAGTATTAATAACCCATACCTAAAACACAAGCACGAGACACAGCTGATGGATGCGTCCACCCATCCTAGTGTCTATACGCAGCACGCTGGAGAACTGCACGATTATCGCTGAACCGCCTGAATCACGTGATGACTAGCCTTACCTAGCCCTGGCACCTCTCTCGACGCAGCGGGGAGCGATGGGGTGGCGTAAGAAATTGGTGCAGTTATTGCTGAATTGGTTTATATTGCGCAGAACTGTCAACATGACGCATGATACTTACATTTGAAAAGGCGTCGTGCGGGTTTCAAAGGTCTTGTCGAACGCACCCAAGAGGGTGGAGACATGATTACTTCGTTCGTGGAACACGGGAAGCAAACCACTTTCTACAAGAAATGGTTCCTTTATCAATGGAATGTGAATGGAGTCCTGAGCTAAATCTAACATGGGTCGACTACTTCATCGCATGAAGAGGGGTCCGGATGAACCAAAGTTTTTGTTAGTAGTTTTGATATTCGATATATCGAAATATTTGAAACTTCGAATACGAATCAAAATATTTGGGCAATGATTATTCGATGTGAATTCGAAGCTCGAATATTTGCACACCTCTAAAAAATATATTGTTTTGCTCAATGGGACTGTGTAAATACTGCGTTGGTACAACGCCCAACGTGCACCAGTTTTCATTACCCTTGGCACAAGTTGGCTGAAACACCCTCTATGTATAATCGCTCGCGTGTTTTAATACACTCCCATATCAAGCCTCTCTATATTTTTTTCCTACAAGCGGAATGCAACTTTTGAATCAAAACAGTGACGCCTTTATGGAAACCTTTTGACAAACATGCATTGTGACTTGGTGTCGTGTGTGGCGTAGCTGATCCAAGAAGACAAAAACTGTTCGCACTCGAAGCGCAACCCTCAATAGGTTATTACTACAAAAAAAAAAAAAACGAATCGCAGCCTTGGCTTTTTGTTCCACCCTCACGTGAAACTTCATTCCTAAGCATTTATCTTTGCTTGAAGGTTTGAGGTTATGTTGCTCCAACGATATAAAAAAAGAAATCAGCGAACAAGAAAGACGTTTCATATTAGTCGGTCTCAAAATAGAGCACACGAGCTAGGACAGTACACATTTATTAAGTATAAACTGGACTCACTGCGAGTGATGGTCCCAATTTTTAACAGGCCTAATATAAAAAAAAGTGTCTGTGCACGCTAAAGCAAAAAAAAAAAGATGCGGTCACGTTGCAAGCATATGGCCAGCGTTGGTCAGCTATTAGTGGTCGGGCACCGAGCACGAACAGCAGCTAATTCTTAGCTCAGCTGTGCGCATGCGCGTCTCACGACACCGGATAGCACGGCTTCTGCCAGATGGCGCCACAGGTACGCGGGCGAGTCTATTTCGTTTCGTTAGGGGAGTTTTCCTGAACAGCGTTTCCCCCTCCGCTAAGCCGTCCGCAACGAAGCAGCCGCTACTGCGCCGGCGCGCCGATGGCCTTGACTGTAGAGTTCCGGCTAGCGTAGCTGGTTGCGGAGAGCGTTGCGGGACAGCGGAAACGATCGCCGAAAACTCCCTATTGACTACTGTAGCGGGACCGTTCCTGAAGCACATATTGGACTGGTGTGTTTAGAGTCCTATGCCGCCAATACATCAATGGAGGTCCTGGGCCCGTTTTCTCGAAGCGCTAACCGCGGCTAATATCAGCCGCAGTACCTAGGAGAGGGATTTTTTAATCACGTGACTGGTTGGGTAGGGATACGGGGAAACATGGCGGTGCCCTGGTGAGTGAGCGGAATACCACCTAGAAGACAAGGTTTGCGACCGACGTTTTGTTAGTAGCAGAGGCTCTGGTTGGTAGATCCCCGACCCGCCCCAAGCGGCAAACACCCCGAAGCTTGGCGAAATTAGGGGGCCCGCGGAGCGCGGGCGAAAAGTGATGCACCCTTGGCGAGCTCGGAGCCTCCGCTAGCAGACGAATTCTCCGCAACGCATTGGTTTCGCCTATTTCCGTGCGAGGAGACCAATGAAAAAAAAAAATTGTCACGGGTATTCGCTTTTTTTAATGTTGAAAAATAGGTGCCACCTCATAAGTGAAGGACATTTTCTTCGCGTGAGGAAGATGTTAGAGCTTTCAGGTTGCAATTTCGGGGCTCTCCTGAAGAAAACACTCTGTCACAACCTATGTAAGCGAGACAAAACACGAATGTACCTTCGCACTGTTTTTTTTTTAAGTGCAATTTTCAAACATTTACGAACGTAGCTACGTTTCAACTTTACTGCTCTTATCAATGAATTCGTTTCGTTGTTGCAGTTTCCATTTCTCATGAATGTCTTAATTGAATTATAACAGTTTTGTCGAATAGGATGAAGAAGCAAAAGACAATTTTGAACCACGTACGTTATTGCGATGTCAGTATGCTCTCGAAGAAGTCGATTGTGCACATGCAAATCTGACGCTATTACTGAAATTAATAAAAGCGGAGTTACAAGAAAAGCAGGCTTCTTGCGCGTCCAAAAGAAAAAACAACGAGGAGAGCGTCGTAGTGCAAATAAAAGTGATTTCGGTCCGGGACGACCAACGTGTTCGTCGTCTTCTACAATAAAAGCAGGCACCGGCCGTTGGACCGTCAGCAACTCCTTCCATTTTTCAAAGTCTACTTTATTTTTTATTTTTTGAGGAGACGCTACGCCGTCGGGTTCTTTCTTCCTCCTGCTTTTATGTATGTTGTTTTTTTCTCCCCTTTTTGTTTACTTGACGTTCGACCATCGCGTATTTTACGTCTGCTACGCTGTGCCCGGACATTTTGAAGACCGTCTGCAACATTGTTGTTGTTGTTGGGTTCTTCCACTGTCGTCTGCGATAACCTCCTATTTTCGCCTTCTGATTGAGTTTCTAATCCGAAATCTGAATATGTGCTTTTTGGTATTTATTAAATATATTAAAAATTGCAGGCTCGTTAAGACATTTATGTTCGAACTTTATTTGTCTACGCCGGAACGTCTGCTATGGGTCACCGTTTGTTGATCAACCGGCCGCCTTCGGGCGTACACCAGCGCATACTTGGAGATGGCAGGCATGTCAAAGTTTTTGCGATGTGTTAGAAAAATTTTCTTCCGCTTCCCGAAGACCGAACAAACGTGAGTAATTAAGTTGCTGCAACATTAAAATTGCGCTAAAACAAACCACAAAAAAAAGTGAAGCTCTCTTTTATATGTTGCATGCTTTCCATTTTTTTTTCCATAACCCGGCCGATTGAGTCAAGGCAATGGACCATTTGCTGTATTACCCAAGCATCAAGGAAAATGCAGGGATTGGTGTTCCACGCGCCACACGCGCACGCCTTCCCCGTAGAAAAGATTCGAAGTAAATAACCAAAATAAAGCGTCGACGAACGCTCGTGTAAGATGCCATTTGTTTTGGGTATTTGCTTTAGAGAAAATTACTACTGCTGACGCCCTGCACGTGCGGCGCGTGGAACACCAATCCCTGCATTCTCGCCTGAGTGCTTGGGTAATACAGCAAATGGTCTATTCGCTTTCCAAAGACGTTGCCATGCCGACAATCATCGCGTTTATTTACGCTTAGGAATAGCCAGATTCGAAAGACTATCTAAAAAATGCGGCGAGGTCATTGCTCATGCTTTGCGATTTAAGTGAAGTAGGGCAAAGCGAAAGCCTCCTGTACCATTCGTTGCTGACTTACGCGCCCGATATTGCAGCTACAACGACATATTAGTCCCAAAGCGAGCGGCGTTCACTCACCGTGGCACCGCCATGTTTCCCTGCATCCCTACCGAACGAGTCACGTGATTAAAAAATCCTCTCAGGTACTGCGGCTAACTTTAGCCGCGGTTAACGCTTCGAGCAAACGGGCCCTGGTGTACCAACAAATGACATCAGAGTAGACGTCGTGTCAGGCTGTCAGATGTCGCAATCCTGGTGGTTGGCGCTGGAAACCTCGGCAAAAAGTACGACTGAACGGGAGTGTCTCTCGCATCTCGGAGTTCCTACTCCTGGCTGCTAAACAGGAGTGAGACAGGTGAAACAAATTTTGAAGCAATTTTTGGAGCAGAAAAATTTGGATTTTGGAGCCACTTAGGAGCACAAAATTCTCGTTTTGGAGCAGCAGTTTATGAATTTTGGAGCAACTTCAAAGCAGAAAAGTCTACAGTTTGGAGCAGATTAGGAGCAGAAAAGGTTAGAGCAGCTTATCAGCAATTTAAATCATAAAAAATATGATTTAAATCACATATATCACATAAATCTGATTTTTCTTCTTTAATCTCGTTATTTTTTCCATCCTGGTTCCAATAATATACCAGCACCAATACACACACGAAAAAATACGGAAATGGCAAACGTAAGTTTTATGCGCATATATTAGGACAGGAAATACAGGCTTGCTGCAAAGTTAGGTGGGCACCAGGCACCTCAAGCTTATACCAACTGGTGCCAAAGCAGAAACTTTTTTCAAGCGGTGATTCGAGAGCATCAGCAGGAAGCACGGTTTACTACAACCAGACATCGATCGGACGCTCGTAGCAAGCGCGTCCAAATAGAAAAAACTCCACACAAAAAGTGAGTCACAAGGTAAATAGTAAATTGGTAGAAAAACCATGAGCAGCAGATGCACGCCAAATACGGGTGTGTGACCGATTCATTCGATTGTTCACTCACTGGAAGCACGTGTGTGATAACTGAAAGTACTCACGGCGACGGCGCCGTTCATTTTGACGAGGGATTATGGACACGAACGAGCAATTACACAATGGTGGCGCTCAATAGCACTTTTAAGAAAAGGTTTATTCTCAGAATGAAAGAAAGACTTAGGTTTGCTCATCTTGATAGCCTGTGCTGTCGTATTTCCTGCGGCCAGACAGCGGAGACCGCGTGACAGCGCACCGTTAGCATGTAGTCACAAATGACAGCGGAAAGTAGTAAGAATACAGTAGCCTAGAAGGGGAAGTGTGCTGTCCGCGGCGCGATTCCAACGGAGGCGAGGGGTTCGGCGCAGCGGTGACAGCGCTGAGGGGCGCTGTGAGCTACAGGAGCGCGGCCGTGCGCTGCGGTGCGTACATGTTTACACGTGTTTTGTTGGTAGTTTTGTGTTGTGTTTACGTGTGATCAGTGCCTCGTCTCGTCGTTGCCTGTGCTGTTACCCTGACTGTGCTGTATTTGGGTTCAGCAGGGGTGGTGTGTGTGTGTGTGGACTGAAATGAAACGAGACGACGGGAAAGCGGCGTGGCAAGCGCGACGGCTTCTGTTTTGTGCCGAATTGCAGCCGCGGTCATCGCTCGTGTAAAGAGGCACGCTCTTCGTTTCGGGCTCCGCTTGAGGTCGAACGCCGCGAAGAATGGTCGCGGAACATAAAGAGAGGCGATCGAGGCCCTCGACGAGTGCAGCGTTGTCTGCGAGCGCCACTTTGAGCCAACGTTCATCCAGTGGTCTTTTCAGATGACGATCAACGGTAACGTCGTTGAAATCACCCGTGGCCGACCACTCTTGACAAAAGTATGCCATTGTTACTATTTTCCCAGATGCTCCTAAGTACTTATCAAAGTCACTGCATGCCGAAAAAAGGAAGGAACGCGACCTCAGCATTCAGGTGTTCCCCAATGCGAAGCGAGGACGAGAGGACAACATGCTGCCAGAAGTGGCTTCTAATGATGTTGGACTTCTGAACGATGTCAAGCTTCCTGACCAAGTTCGTCAAAAACGGCCATTTTCAGAGTTGACCAGGCCAAGCGTATGGTCGAAAATTTTGCTGCCGTGCGCTGAGGACATTTCTTTACGCAGAGTGCGAAGCCGATGCAGTCGAGCAAAGCAAGATAGCTGTAAAGGAGCAGGTGCAGATAACGATGCAAGCCGGGGAACTTTCCAAAGCCGGGATGTGACAAACATCCCGGCTTTAGAAAGTTGGAAAGACTTTGCATTAAAAAGCCGGGATGTGACAAACATGATACGGAGCTCACACTGAGTATAGTGAAAATTTTCACTTCTCCGCTTAGGCTTCTACTCTAAATCTTTAAACCAGGAGCGCAGCTTTAAACGAGAACAAGCCAAACACCTGAAGATGAGATGTAATTAAGCTGTGAGTTGTCCTGGTGGAGTTAGATTTGGTTTGTACTCTGGGTTTGTACAAAAGCTTGTATTAGCTTGTGAAGAGATTTGGACTAACAAAAGGCAGAAGTGTTGGCCTGAAGAAATTTGAATGACAAATAAAGCATTCCATCATTTTGCTTGCTTTGACTGTGTCTTCTTTGTGCGAGACCAATCTGAAGAGCAAAAGCATCACCCAGATGCATTCACAGGTATCTTCTAACTGTTAAGTATACCAAGCAATGCAAAATAGATTAGATACGGACGAGTCAAGGTATTAACATTTATTTACAGCAAATATGAATGTGTAGGCTGTATAAGTCAATGCACTAAAGTTTTGCCAAAAGTGTTTTGAACATAGTACATTACTCGTTAAGATTTCTAAATGTAAAAGACCTCTTTAAAATGGCCAACACCTTAACAGTGGACTATGATCAGGTGAGTCCTTCGGCACGCACGTTATCACAACAGAACTGCGGCTGTATGTTCCGGAAGCGCTAGAATTCGTCATAGTAGGAAGGAAAGCAGTTAATAAACAAATATAAACAATTGCACCGTCCCAACGACACCACAAAACGATACAAAACCAGCCGCACATTCCGCTTACAGAGCTGTCTGAGCGGCTCCCGCAGCGCTCCTGCTACAAGCAGCCCCCACGAACCGCGCGGAACTGTCATCGCGAAAGGACCTGCTCTCAGCCGCCGCATGGCACTTCCCCTTCTAGCTCTCTGTAGTAGGAAAATCGTGAAAAGACCACGTCATAGGTATAGAAAGGTACTACAGCTTAAATCTTTGAATCCTGCGGTTGCTTCCGCCACTCTGTACCCGTGCCGTGTACTTTACTACGATGAGATTGAATGTTGCCAACCTAGCTTTCGTTTCCCGTTAAATCTATTGTCGCCGCAATTTTTTTAGTCACTTTGGCACAGTGTGGCGCAATTTCGACCGATTTCGCGTTTTTGGCGAAACTAGGCGCGAAAATTGGGTTTGTATCAAAATGGCGCAATTGGCGCAGATGTCACCCCCTGGCTGAAGCTTCCGGGGACTGTGAAGCTGGAGGGCGACCTGCAGCAGAACCGGCCACACCCACCACCGCTGATGCGACACCGCCAGGATCACGGAGGGCGACAGCGTGAAACTTATCACGTCATCAGGCGGAGATCGAAGGACAAGGATTCTAGACGCGGAAAACACAACGGTCGGAAATTTGGTCGAGGCACCGTTCTTTCGGTTCCTAAAGCAGCATAAACGCCCCAATGTAAACCGAGGGTTCAAGCTCTATGATCGATGAATAGACATGCCCTGACCTCCATCTTCTCGCTTTCTCCAGCCAGCGGCAGTAGATTTACACTCCCAGTACAATCTTTCAAGGTTAGACCAGAAACAGGACCATGCGTAAAAACGGCGTCGTGGAAACTGCTCTGAATAAAACGACCGCTGGACGAAACGATTGCCATTCGCTGAAACGTAGTTCACTGTGGCAGGAATTTTCTAAGTTAATATTAAATCACCTGTCACGTGTAAACATCAATATCGCAGCGAGCTTACCCAAAATGTGTAATCAGAGGTCGAAATAGAGTGAAGTCAGTTGAGACCGAGTTTGAAGTTCCGTCGAGCCGAAACTTTGTAGCCTGGCGCGACACGTTCACGCGAGGACGTAGAAGCTTACTCGCAAGCGTCCATATAACGAGCCATAAGCGAAGCAATAGCGAAATATCTGCTCTGCACTACTTCTACATTCTTAGCTCCCTCTTATCAAGGAGGTCTGATTAGGTGTGGGCGGCCGATGTCTGAACGAACGCGATATTAGATATGGCTGTACAAGGGAGTGCCGTAGATAGGGCCGCCACCCGAAAGCCCAGTTTTGCAAACGTTCCCAATGACAGCGTGGGCATGACGAATAGGAACACGTCTGCCTGAACTTTTAAGAGGAATTCCAGATATATGTATTATGCTCCATTTCAGATTAAAGGGATTGCCCGGTCGAGTTTCGTTCCGAGAAAAGAATTGAATATTATTTTATCACCTCTAAACGGATCGTTCGTGCAATATCTGAATTTTATGTGTCCCTCGTCATGAGAAATTGAATTTCAAGCTGCTCCAATCACATCCTAGCCTAAACGGTGCTTTCGTTAACAACATTGAAACATTGACGTCACATAACGCAAAGCAAGCATTTCCGTCTCGGTTTGCCTGAGAGTGAATGCCGCGGCGCATTGGCGTCACTAGAAGAGGAAGGGGGGGGGGGTGCACCGCCCCGGGTACCGCTGAGCCTAGTGACGCCACTGCCGCAGCGTGATTCATTTTTGTTGTTATGCTTGACATTTTTCGTGGATGGGTGAGATTCGTATTGCGCGGTTGGGTGCCACAACGACCGAACATCACCTGCAATCCGCGAGACGTGCAGCGACGAGCAAAATGGATCGTCGCCGTGCGTAGGTAGCACTGGGTTCCCGTCTAGATCGAGATCCCGCTTATGCAGCAATCATTTCACAGAAGACAGCTACGAGCTGAGCTATCAACAGACAGAGGACTCGTAAGCTGAGGTGTGATGCTGTGCCAACGATATTCGAAAACGTCCACCCATTCCTCGCCCAAATCGGACCAATCGATTTGATTATGAAGCGAAACCGAAACCAACAGGTAAGTCGTCTGGAAACGATGCAAAAAGTTATGTTTACCACGCACGCAGCCCGATGCTATTTTGACCCGTGTGTGGAAATGGAGAGTGGCTACTATTCACAAGCTCGTCCGAGTCAAGTTACGATCAAGAACTGTTAAATGCATTTTGAATGATTCGCCGTTTGCCTTCGACCCGCGGGCATCGTCTCCGAGGGAACGACCCACAGCCGCATCACACGGTCAGTAGATCCGTCGACATGTGGACTAGATGCCGCTTCAGAGACAAATCTGCTTCCTCTTTGCAACAGCGCTCTTTGTCCGATCGGTGGCCGTCGCAGGTGTGTATGCGCGAAACTTTCATCGCTTGCTCGAAGATAACGGCTGTTTTCGAGAAACATCCCTGCTAAAAAGGCGCGAATTTTTTTTAACGAGGCTTGGGAACTGCATTACTGGAAACGCAATTTAGTTACGTGGCGAAATTCGAGGAATTCGCAGCTTCGTACACACGCTCGTAACAGGTATAGTTAATATTTGTGCATCGTATCCGAATCGCGGCCGGCGTTGTCTAGTGTATTGTAGGCTCTCGTACAGCGCAGGGCGATAACTTAAGTACTTCCGGTTTCGATCGGACAATCCCTGCAAGGTCAGGCCGAAGCCAACGCCCCCGATCATTGGTACAGCCATTTTCAGCATCTCCCAAAGTGCACTCGTCATGGAGCCCTCACTGTGCGTGACTGCTTGTGCCGGGGTTCGGAAAGGCACTCAAAAACGACAGCTCACGTGACGACAGCACTTTTGCAGTCCTTGGTGCGGCTGCATCGGAGCATGGACTGCGGTTGGACATGGAATGAAACGTGCACTTAAGAAAAAGTAGACAACTACCGGTGTGTGGTTTTTTCTCCAGCTTAGGGATGCGGCTCCAATTGTTAACGAAGCTGCATAATAAAACAATATACTTGGTTTGAGTTTCAGTTTAAGTCAGACGCAGTTGACGCTGCGAGGCTGAGCGGCGTCAAAAACCGCAATTCACAGGGCCTTTTTTTGTTCCATCAATGGTTCGGCGACGATGAAGCACGTACTGTGCCGGAGCAAGCATGAAGAAGACCATGATGGTGCGCTAGCTGGTGCGAGAGTCTGTTTGGTCCGTTCAGCTCGTGCCGTCGGCTGCGCCACCTATACTCCGCGTCACTATAGTAGGATTACAACTCAAGAAGGTAGCGGCAAATGCCCCTCAAAGGGAGTCACATATCCCTCCGCCACCTCCGCGCCCAATAGCGTCCCATCGTTTGCTTGACCTTGCGGCCAACGCGGGAGGAGGTCTTGCCTTTCTGTGCATATTTGCTTCTATCTTTGAACTTAGCATCGTGGAAGCCACGAGAGGAGAATTAGCCGTCCCCCTCCGATGGAAACGGAAACAGAGTCTTTCAGGGGATTAGCTTCCCCTCTGGTGATTGATACAAAGGCTGCTCCCAGGGGCTACTGTTCCTTCTCCGATGGATACTAAAGGTCGCTTTTTCCGAAAAGTGGGGGTCGGAGACAAGTTGGTCACCGCTCTGTGGCCGTACCTCTATCCATCGAAGAGCGGAACAAGGAGCGTTCCCAGTGAACTCTTCTTTCCAAGGTTGCTGAGGGGTTCGAAACCGAAAGCGCACCACGCGCGCGGGAAAGCTTCTCTACCTTCTTAACTTGTAACCGATCTATAGTTATGTGCGGTGCAGCGAAGACAACGCCGGGCGAAAAAGAGAAAGGGCGAGCACTGGGAAGGCGGGACGGAAGATGAGGGCAGGGAAGAGGCGAGGAGAAAGGGAGAGCACTAGGGACGTTAGAGAGGGGTTTATTCCTCCCCCTGCCTTCCTAGTGCTTGAGCTTCCCTTCTTCCGCGGGCGTGTCCTTGGCACCGTACTGCCACACGCAACTAGCGACTCGAAGTATGGCTGAAGCAGAGCGCATAGTGTGGACGTAATCGACACACACAGAAGCTGAAATGGATCGGGGCTGTCGTTAAATATTAAAGAGCCATAGCTTTACTGAAAAAACAAAGTATACCACACCTTTCTCTTGCGTTGACTCTGAGTCTCAATACAGCCTGCCTTGCACCCCATACCTTTTTGCGAAGGCTGAGTCTTTCTTCAGTCGCGGCGTAACACTGCTTATGTCATTCGAAAGGCGCTGTAAAGAGCACCGCTTGAAGGCTTTGCCGCTTGTTCCTCGGAGATTGAGCCAATATTTCAAATGAAGTGTTTGAAATACCTCCCTAAAATGTTTTGACAATTTTTTGTATTTCTTATTCATATACATATTATCACTATTTATTTATTCAATTATTTCCATATTGTATTTGTCGCCTGTATCTAAATAGTGAGGATTGAGCGTTGCAGATAATTGTGTTTTTGTCGTTCTTCGCAATTGTGAGGCGGCGTTGTGTACTCTACGCATGGGAGTCGTAGTGACGGGAGAACGACACTAGTACGTGACAGACAAAGAAGGAGGAGTAGAGCAAGCAATGAACTGGTGGCTACAGTGATTCTACTTTTTGATGGTGTGCTTAAGTTTTAAGTCGCGCAGATTACATGTTTGAGAAACGCGTAATTGCATAAGCTAATCCTTTCATAGTAAATGCCGCTAAAAGTACTATGCATAATATTTAATCCTGCATGGTCCGGAACTAAAACTGCGGTAACATACAGGGTGTTTCACGAAAGGTGGAGGCAATTCAATATTGTATTGCGAAAACTTCGCCTCTAACAAAAAATGCTTGTGTCTTTTTTGGTCCTGGGTACTATTAAAGTCCGAGATAATTAAATTGTTAAGTATTTTTTCGTAATTAACTTCTTTAATACTGTTTTTGAGGGCATAGTTTCAATTTGAGAAGCTGCTCCAGCGTCGTCGAAAAATACTAAATCAACAAATTGCAGAACGATTAGAAGGCACGGGAAGCATTTTACGGCTTCCTGACCGACCGTGCAAATTCGACAGGTTTGTAAGTTATCGGTTTGCTGTCCAATTCTCTCGCACCCGGCACCGCGCCGCGTGGAGAGAATGCGTGCATCCCAGCAACCTCTGCTGCACTGTCATCCCCGCGCGACGCGATGACAGCGCAGCAGCTGTGAAACTCGCGGAGGAGATAGACAACGTACGTTTAACTTGTATTTTATCTGAGGCTATACTTCGTTTCACCTTCCGTCGAGACGCAGCCGATGCTACGAGATTATATGACGAATCAGACAGCGTCAAAGGGCACCATCATGGTGCTCGTGATATTTCTGTCCGTGTTCTATCATCGCTGAACCAATCATAAACAAAGAAGGCACAGTGACTTGCACTTTTGACGCTGCTTGATTGGTCCCGTTTTCTCGTAGCATCCGCTGCGTCTGGACGGAAGGAATTGAGACGAAGTATAGAGTAATGAGATTGCGTCAACATCAGGCAATTTGTGTTGTTCATATTATGCGACACCTATATGTGTATAAGGTTCTAAAACCTTTCTTTGCGACGTAATCGTTTGGTTGGTCGGTTTACTTATGATGTTTAAGAAAACGTATACCGTGCTCGCTCTCCACCTCGACAGTCATTTAAGTGATTTATTGATTACATCTAGATAACCACTTGAGACTTTTCGCGTAAGAAACTGCCACGGACAACAGTAGCGACATTTAGGAATAGCGTGCATAAAGAAATAACGTCGTTTCTATTTGCTAATCCCAAACGCGGTTTGGGTTCGGGACATGCGCAATAATGACGACGCTTTTTTCGATGGCGAAATAGAGCTTTACTTTAGGTCGATGGTGACGCCAAAATTTGCAAAGCGAATCTGTTCAAACAAAGAAATATTTGTTCCACACAGGTCTGTGAAGTGTTGCTCTAGCGCTAGAATTCAGCCAAACTTTTCGAGGTATTTCTCCTCTTGCAGCCTTTAATTTTATTTGGCCAATTTTACGGGAGACGAATGTCAGATTTAATTTGACGGGCCTGTCACTTATACCATATCTTGAGTACGCAAATTTTCATATAAAAAAATTTATTTCCAAGGATCAATATCGCAAAATGCTGCTTATGAGTACTTTAACAGGGTTGATAATTTAAGAAATTTCCTACTACGCCTGTCAAAACATGCTCAACTACTGAGTTTAAAAAAGAGTCCGCGACGATACTACTTGTTTATATCAATTATCTGCGTCATTACACGATACGTTTTTTGTCTGCGAAGTTCACTAAAGGTTGGGTGGCCACAAAAGCCAAACAGTGAGTAGTTAACTCGCGAGTTCATCTGTTCTGGCTGATTCAGCACATTGCTTATCAAGTTGTCGATATGCTTCTTTATATTCACGGGTTAATCTCTTGATTAGTTTGTTTTTCTGGAAACTGGTGCCATCGGGTACGGCCGTAGACGATGGTAATCTTGCCTGTACCTCAGTCAGGCGTTTCGCAACCAACCATAATCAGACACATCAAAGGAGTTGGTAAAAGAAGCCCGCAATTTAGGCTCAAATACACCTCGTAGTCTTCAAAGTGGCTCAGTACCACTGTCTCATTGGTTTTGTGCTACAAGGAAAATAATCGTATCACAAAATTAAGCAAAAACCAACGTAAAACAGCAACATAGCCGCGTTCACGTTGAAACCGAAACAAACCAAATTGAAGCAACCTAATGGCGCCGAGTGCATCAGCGCCTCTATCCAGCGGTGAGGCAAACTACTAAAATGAAAAGGTCTATAGCTTAGAATCTATTCTTCCGTTACTCGGATGGAGGCCATGTATGGCAAGTGTTTTAGCCCTGAAGTGGACTTTTTCACTATCCTTGCATGTTAAAAAAGTGTGATAATGAGGATGACTTTGCAGTGCGCAAATATTTTTGGTCCGATTGTCTTTCACCATGTGCAAGTGTAATAAAACACGGTAAAACAATGAAATACGGATTGATTGATTGATTCATTGATACTTACATGATAAAAAATTATTATTATCCTTATCATTATTATTATTCTGATTATTATTATTTATATTTATATTACTATTATTTTAACTTAGTGACAAAAATGGATCTCTGAATCGTGCGGGTCAAGTCGAAAGGCACACAAGGAGTATGCAGTTTGTTTTCAGCTCCTTTAAGGTCTACTCACACGATGCATCTTGTTGGCGAATCTTGTGTCACGAAACTAGGTTTCGGGAAACAGATTCCCCGTCTGAAGACGACCGGAAAATTGGCGCGCCTCCGAAAAAAGTTGCGCGTGCTTCTCACTTCTAAGGAAATATTCTGCTGAAACCTCACCGAGGTCTGCCTATCACCTGAGGGAGACACGCGGACGCTGCCGATGGCCACTCGAAATCGCTATGACGTCTGACCTTCGAGGGGAGCGAGCTTTTGGAGGAGTCTGATTTTGGCCGATTCCGTATCGGAGCAAAAGCCGCAAAGAGAAAAGTGAACATGGCGGCGGGCGTCAAGCGGAGAAGCGGTGCGTACGCGTTGCGTACAGGCGATATGGATGCAGCAGGCACGTAGCCTGGATGTTGATTCAGGGAGGGGGGGGGGGGGTGCTTGTCCATGACAAAATGCTGTATGAGGGGAGGGGAAAGAGAAGGCCCCATTAAAAGGGAAGACTGGGGGGGGGGAGGCCGAGGCCCTCGCCCCTCCCCCCCCCGCCCGCCCCCGAAGTGCCGATAAGTTCTGACACACTTATCGGCACCCCATGTCTTGATCACATACGCTTCATGAATTTCAGTGATTCTTTTTTTACTGTGTCACCCCAGAATCGTCGTTCTTAGAAATTGTGGAGTGCACACCCATAAGTGGTAGCAGTGGACTGCTAAGCGTCCTGGATGACACTGCTTGAAGGAGGCTGCGTGCTTTCTCGCGTGGTCATTCGCACAGCCCTATGTCTGGGCCAGATGTAGGCGCCCGCGGGAAGGGGGATGCCATACACAGCCCTGGTTGTACTCTCATAAACCTTGTTCTGTTTTATCTTACACTGTGTAAGTGTAATACTCAGTGTAAGGCACTGGTAAGTGTCTTACCCAGCCTTATACTTTCTTTGTCTTCAGGCACTTGTAGCGCCTAACGAACCTACCAGCCCCAGTCGTACCATTGTTTGGCAATTCAGCTTAAACACACCGTATGTATAATATGCATACGTGATTTAATCCGCTCCCATCTCGAGACTCTTAATTTTCTTTTTCCTACGCGGATTAGAATATCTGTAGAATTCCGTGTTTTCGAATAAATCGGAAAAAAAAAAAAAACTCCCACCGGTAGAAGTTTGGACTATTCGGATTTATCCGATAAACTCGGAATTTCGATGTGCCATTGCCCCCTGCCTAAAAGCTGCGTCGTGGCAACTTGATTCCATGAACCGACCGCTAGACAAAACGACTGCCAGTCACTCTAACGTTGTTCAATGTAACGAGCTGTAACATATAAAGAGCAATATCGAAGCGTGCTTACCCAAGACCCGTAACGGTTGCTTAGAATATGAGAGCTCATTTGCAAACGAGTTAGAAGCTCCGCCGAATACGAAACTTTGCAGCCTGGCACAACAAATTCGTTTCACCGTATGTTGTACCGCAGCGAAGGCTGAAGCGCGAGCTCATAGCGTTGGCAGCTGATCTTAACTCACGAGAGCTTGTGCCGCCGAGATGTGCCCTAAAGCAAGGAGCTCGCGCTTGTAGCCTTTCCTGCGGTACATCATAAGGTGAAACAGAGTATACATGAGAGCAGGCCGGAACTGACTGAGCGGCGTCCGCTTGAGAGATAAGCGAAGCGATAGCATAGAGAAATATAGTACTACATAAAGAGTGGCCACTCAAGCCGTTTCGCGGCCCAGCAGTTAGGGACTCTACTGGCCGTTAGTACACTCTCAACAAAAGGATAGTCGTAGGGTACGACCTTTGGGGTAGTAAGAAGCCGTCACAGATATCGCTACCCCCACTTAGTTATACTAACGACCCCATGGGTAGTTACACGGCACGCAATCAACAGGTGCTCACGGCGAGCACCCCAAAAGAAACATGGCGGCTGGCAAGCGACAGTAGACAATACGAGTAAGGCCTACGCGAGCTGGACTGCTTTTTGCTAAAATACGATTCTCAATGCGTACGCCCGTTCGCTGCCTTCCGTGCGTGCTAAATCACTCCAAAACGCGCCTCAAAGCACCGACACCGCACCTATTACGGGTAGGGGCGACGTTGTGTGAGGGGAGGGGGGGGTATTCGCGGGGTTTGTCTGAGACTGCTTTCGCGCGACCGGCTGCATTTACTTCGCGGCCAGAAAACATTCAAAGAAGGAATCGTATAGCGATAAATGGAATGATGTCTTTATTGAACAAAGCATCTGCTTGCTGTGCTTGCCGCAAGTGATCCGGCGTTTTCGGCTGACAACGGCGAGGAGTACCATCACCGATTCAAGTGGCGTAGGTTCCGATCGTTCAACGCTCCTGCTCACCTGTTAGCATTCGTTATCCACTTTCAAGTCCCTGGCAATCCTCACCGCGTCTGAGCACGCACTTGGCGCTATTCACTGCACAGAACAGCCATTCAACTGGCTATGGGACTGATCCCACTGGGACGAGAGGCCGAGAACCGAACCCTCCGTAGGCTGCTCCGTCGAGCCATGGAACGCCTCCATGTTTTCCACTCAAATAAGTAGACACATAAACGCGCGACTCCTTGAATTGGTGGGCGACACGCGCCACCTAACGGACAGCACTTAAAGTAAAAAAAAAAAAAGAAGAAACCAACTGTTTTTTTTAAGCGCCTCGCCAGATATCCATGTATATACACATACCACACTACGCTTCACACATGCGCGACATACAGACACCATAGCATTTCATACATGGACGCGTTCACTAACAGCACAGGGTACAACATGAGATATCGACACTCCATTTCTATACACACTACTGGTCGACACCACCAGCTTTATATACTGCTTGTATTTTCTGTGACCGATTAGGATGGTGACCACTGTCATATTTTGCATAAATACGAAAAGACTGTGCAAGATTTACCCGTATATAATATTTTCCTCTACTGCCCTCAGGAAAGGGCTCGTATCTCTAATGTAATCCATTGCAAAAGTGAACTGCAGGTTATAAATGAAGTTGAATAGTCGCTACACGTCACGTTTTGATCAGTTTTGTTTTCTCGCTAGCCTACACTTCAAGTATACAGAAGCCTGTTTTATTAATTGTATTAGTTATCGAAACCAATTTCTGCAATCACAGCTTTCTGAACACGCTGATGCATTTTCTTTTCTCTTTTTACATATCCGAATGACTTCAGCGGCGGTTGAGTAAAAGTTGAGCACACTGAGCACGCGCACGTGATTCTAGCGAAGCCCGTCCGCCGGTCCTCCCCGAAGCTACACCGAAGCGTTGTTTCAGTTTTCTTCTTTTCGCTACAATTGTTTCTGCTCAAGCTTCAACCTTCCAACCACGTCGGACGGTCTGTCGCCGGGGCTGGCCGGGGCGCGGTTGGTTAGCGCTCGCGCCGCTGCGTGTGCCGTCTCGTTGTGGTTGTCATTGCGTTCCGACGCGTCGCCCGCGTGCGCCGGGAGCCACTCTGATTCTCACTTTTCTGTCTTGCAGTTTGACCGCTCGCAATAACTGGCTCGGTCTCCCGGCAGATTTGGCCTTTGGTGAACTTTCGCACCGCCTGTCTCGAGTCACACAGCAACGTGTGGCAGTCTGCGTCGGCGATGGCCAGGGCGATGGCCACCTCCTCCGCTTGTTCCGCTGCATGCGCTCTCACGCTCGCTGCCGTCCTCGTGGTGCCAGGTCGACGCCTCAATGACAACCGCTGCGAAGGCGCTCCAGTTGACATTCGGCCGCGACCACGTACCGCGCGTGCTCGTCGATGGCATGCAGGTCGATGAGAGCCTTCGCCCTCGCTTTTTGTTTGAAGCATTTTTTTATCGAGTTGCTCGATGAAATGTGCCAAATGAGCCAGTGAAGGCGAGTCATATATCCCGAGACAGAGAAATACTGAAATACACGGACATGATCCCATATATCTGTGTACGTTCGTCCTGTCCAGCCTCAGTCGTGGTGTCCAATACTTCATACTTCACTGCACTTGAAAGCAAAAAAATTGGGTATGACAGGCGTGCAAGTTCGGCGGAACCAAGAAGGCCATTTGCAACTGATCTGCACGCTGAACTGACCGATCACACCTTTAATGAGAGCACGCTCTTTACTGAACCGCACAATAAAAGACGACAAGAGTATCTCGTCCGGAGAACATTGAAGTCAACTCACGCCTGTGCGTAGCTTCCTGTGCATTTCTTTAAATTTGGTTAAATTTCTCGAGCACGACGCCAGCGGCCAGCTGTTTACTGCTGTACATGGTAAAACCCGCGACGGAAGCAAAAAGGACAACCGCGATACTTTTTATCTGCCTCGGGTTTTAGTAGGTGCGTACCAATGTTGCCTGTACTCTTTGGCATTGTTTGTTTTCTGCCAGTTTAGGCGAACTGAGCCACACGCCTGTTTCGACCGGTTCAAATTTGAATAAATGGTAACCGACGCACAAAGAAAACAAGTTTCAAGTACTTTTGAGATTTTTAAAGTGGCTTTTACTATTGAACAACGGCATGCACTTGAATGTTCAATTCAAGAGTTTATAAAACGTGACTACCCCATGCTTGTCACCTGCCAACAGGGTGCTAACGCTCAATGGCTCGAGCCCAGTGGGTCGTTAAGTAAGCCTGTGGGGTCGTTACAGCCGTCAAAACGCATGATGACGAGGGGGGTGCTCACTTTTTCTTAGAGTGTACGCGCAACAGAGCCACTTATGAACATTTGTCAGATATATAATATTAATAAATAACTTTGTTGTAGAGAGTAAACTTAAAATTATTACGAACTTCGAAAACTTTCAAAAACGATTTCAACGGCTGTGGCTACGGCTGTGGCGCGACGGTTGGCTTCGGAGTCGTGGACTCGACGGAGGGCGGATACTTCGGCTGCTTGGTCTGTTTCTTGCCTCGTTGTATGGGTTGAGTTGGTTCGGAGGCTTGTTGTCTCGTGCGGGTTTCTAGTCATTCTTTCGTTGCGGCCATGGTATACGGTATGCGTAAGAAGTATTGTGACTGTAGTTTCTTCGTTGACGGACATTTGCATTCGGTCACTGAATTTAGAAACCACTGGGCCAGATTGTTCTTCTATTGTTGCTGTATTAGTCACAGACATGTACGTAACGCGTTACAAGTAACGAGTTACTTGTACCTAGTTACTATTTTCGGTAACGAGTAACGTATTTAGTTACTTTTTTAGGAAAGGAACGAGTAACGGTATTTAGTTACTTCTAAGGCCAAGTAACGAGTAGCGGTATCTCGTTACTTTTGTGGAGTAACGTGTACAACACCGCTTAAACGGCCTTGTTTTTATTCTAGTCTGACTATGCGTCTATTGCGGCCAAAACAGATGGGCAACCCGAAAAACAATTGAACAGTGTGACAGTACACCTACATATATCTTTGAACACGTCAGTCGAACAGTTCGACTGACGTGTCCAGCGATAAACGTTGCTGTACTCAACTTTACAGCTGGGAACGTCCTTCACCTAGCGAGTACAATCAGGTTCGTTGGTTGAACTTTCTAGAACCGGGTACGAACCGAATGTAAACACGGAGGTTGCAAACACGGGAATGCACACTACCCATTACTCGCTGTTCTCAATGAAGGCGCAGTTCCCGAACATTCACCAGGGGTGCTATGTTGCGCTTTTTGGACTCCCAGGAGACTTGGAAGAGGGAAGTGACGTCAACGACTAGAGCAAACGCAGATTGGATGTTGACAGAAGAAAACAAAATCAACATCCAATCTGCATTTGCTGCGTTGTTGACGTCACTTCCCTCTCCCTAGTCTCCTGGGAGTCCAAAAAGCGCAACATAGCCCCCAGCTCTTCCTGAAGCGCAACACTGCCGTTCCTTCGAGCGCGTTGGTTGAACGACTCTTCAGCGTCGCCGGAGGTGTATTTTCAAGAAAGCGGGGAAACAAAACTGATGAAAACTTCGAGAGGCAGCTACTGCTTAAGTGCAACGACTACTAGAAAGAAAACAAACCATGAAACAAAAACAGTTGTGTATTTGGTCGTCAAAGTAACGTGAAAAGTAACTCGTTACTTTTGAGGTAACTCACCCGTTCCTTTTAAGAATCGGTAACGAGTAACGTATTTAGTTACTTTTTGAGCAAGTAACGAGTAACGGTATTTAGTTACTTTTTTGGGGTAACGTGTACATGTCTGATTAGTCAGATGGTCATATGCATGCACGCGCTTTTCATGGAACTTGGACGGTATTTTTTTAAATACCCTCCATCATACTGCATTTGTAGCTGTAAGTCTCGTTGCAATACAGTACTTTCTCCATGTGTTGCGGTGTTGACGTGTTATTCATTCATTTTGCATGAGTATTCTTATTTTTGTAACGTATGAATAACATACATCACTCATTGTCTTCAGAGTTGATGTTTGTTTTTGCTTGTCATAGTTACAAAAAGAAATATTTTTGTGTGTCAATCCCTGGTGTCGTCCCACGTCGTCCCTTCAAGAGAGTTAGCACAAATCTGAAAATATCCTTTTCGGTGAGCGGTCAGTTTGACTTATATGTAACGCTGGATGACTTTTCTTCTGCAGTGCAATTAAGGTATACTTACAAAACAATTATATTTTCAACAAAAACCATGCAAGTTACAATAACACTGACTCGTTAGACTAGAGGGCGCATGCTACTGCCCGATACAAAGATACCGCCAGAATTCACTTTGAATCATTCATTCATCTGGCCAGCCGTTACTGCGTGTATCCATCCATTCAACACTCAACTATGGACTATACACCAACTCATGTTTACAAACAAACCGGAGCGCCCGAGCGCCTCTAGCGGACGCCACCGGCGCCGCGCATGCGCGATGGGGTGTGGGCAACAAGCGCGCCGTCGCCCATAAACAAACCATTGAAACGCGATGTTATCGGCGTCAGTGTGAGTCCCCCTGCCCTTTTTCGCAATCGAATTGTTGATTCTACGTCTTCCTGGCAATGTCTGACTACATGAGCAGCGTCAGCGAAATTAACGAGGCTCGTTACACCGCGAAACTTCGAGTGAATAATCTGACATGCGGCGATTCATTCCGCGTGGACGCCGCAGAATGTACGCTAAAGCCTGATTCACCTGATGAGATTTCGCTCGCAATTTTCAGTCGCGACGTCGCTCGGGCTGCAAAAGCGTGAACCGTAGCTGAGATGGTCGACGTCAATACTGAAAATCGCAAGCAGAATCGGACCAAGTGAATCAGGCATAACAAGTCGGTGATGGCCGCTGGTAACAATAATCAACATCTCCATGTATCTACTATTTACGAAAAGCCTGCGTACCAACCTTCAAATTTAAGTCTTTTGAGGCCTGCACTTACTTCTTATCGCAAGGACCGGGCCAACTTTTGGTCTACGGGCCGGCGTCGTCTAAGAGAGCAGACGACAAGCAGAAACATTTGAAAGAGCAGACGACAGTTTGAACGATCAGGCGGCCGTTTGAACTTGAAGACGCACTGAACGTAGTCCGCAGGTGGTCCGCACAACTTAACGGTTTTCTGGCGTTCATGTTGGAACAAAACAAATAAATCTGATGACCACAAGTATCCGTGAATTCAACCCAAAGTGCTTCCCGCCCAAGCAATCGTTGTCCGACGGCGTCTGCTTTTCCCTTTTCCCGGCACATATCCAGATTCTCGGACGAACCGAGCACGTGAAAACTGACCTTCAAACCTTTCTCGACACTTTTGGTACGGCCCCAGTCGCGGCGTTTTGACGATAAGGCAGGTTTTTGTCTGATTCCTTTCAAAACAACGCAGGAATACACGTCTGGCATGGGGACTTCTGCCCACAGCCCCAGACCGGAAGTGCGACCGGCGCGCCACCACCGCGCCGTGACGTCACAGAGATGAGTTCGTGTATACTGGCCGCTGGGTGCGCTCGCTGACACTGAATTGGGCCGCTGGGGCCTATGGAAGTGTCCGCTCTTTACGTAGTACTATATTTCTCTATGGCGATAGCAACCTAGCTGCACCAGACGGACGCACCTTTGAGGTATCCGGGTTGACCAAAGTGTGGTGCTATGCGATGGATGTCTCTTTTTCGCCAATCATCTCGTTACAGACTGTGCATAGTTTGCATTTGTCCTCCTACATTTCGTCGCGCCAATGGTCGGCCTCAATCACCGTTTTTTCATAGTGCCCTTCTTGCAGCTAAGCCAATCAGAAAGACTCTCGCGAGACGCGCTTGCATAATCCCTGGCGCCAGCGTTTGAATCGCTACCCAAAGCTGCAGGCTGCCACTCTGCAGGCTCCGCCGGCGGAGCGGTGCGTTGGACGTAAGTGCGTGCGCAAGCAAAGTAGAATACGTGATGGCAGGGATTTACGGACGCTACTGCGTGGCAAAGTGATGCTAAAATACCAGCACGACGAAGAAGACGGTACATAAGATTGAATGAATAAAACACGGAGGACAAGCACATCACAACCATGTTCTTTGATGGAATGAAAGAACGTGGTTGTACTGTGCTTAGTCCTCCGTGTTATATTATTTCAATTTTATGTATTCGTGTTCAACCCGCTCGCCTCCACCAGTCCAGAAGAAGACGGACTGCACTTCATTTTGCTTCCCGACGGACGACAAGCCAGCCAGGTGTAAACAGCCTTTTTAGCCCGGGTTGAATTGTGTTTGCGTTAAGTGTGTTGCATTAAACTTCCCGAATGTTGGGTGTTGATCAATTGCCACACGTGGTACTCTATGCATATTTACATATTTTTTGCTAGCTTTCCATAATCTCAGGTGAACTTCATTTGTCCAGCTTGCCTCAATTAATGGGAGTTGAATAAGGAGTGTCAAACAAAACGCACGTGAACCACTTTTTATTTTATCACGTTGCTTCGGCGGAGCTGTGCGTGTTGCGCGTGTCGGTCAGCATCGCAAAAAGAACAGCAAACCGTCTATCGATATGGAACGATATCGTCGTTTCCAGCTTGCAAAGGCGATTCCTGACTGAGGCGCCATATACTCTATTTCACCTTACGATGTACCGCAGGGAAGGCTACAAGCGCGAGCTCCTTGCTCTAGGGCACGTCTCGGCGCCACAAGCTCTCGTGCATGAAGAGCAGTTGCCAACGCTATATGAGCTCGCGCTTCTAGCCTTCGTTACGGTACAACGTAAGGTGAAACGGAGTATAGCAAGCGTCTCACGCGAACGTCTTCACACCAACTTATCACGCGCGCGATATAAATACAAAGCAAAGCGGTAATAAAGAAGAAAAAAAGGAACAAAAAATACTGATCTTTCATTCTTTTAATGAATGCCATTCGCTAGAACGTTGTCGATGTAACGACCTTCGCCAAGGTAATATTGAGTCACGTGTCACATGCAAAGTGCGGGCGGCTTCAAGTCGAATAGCGTGGTGTCATCTCGTTTCAAAATTATGAAGAAAGCCGGTAATTCGCCGCTTTCCACTTTGAAGGATATGAGTGACACAGTGCAAGATGTTTGCACCTCACTCAAAAAATGTAATAGATTACGGCTACTATTACTCTTCGTTAAAAGTGTGTTCAACTAGATTACGTGAGAGTTATGAAATTCACAGTTTATTAAAAAAAAAGTAATCGTTACAGCTCCAATTACTTCAAAATTTCATTCATTCATTCATTTATTTACCCTTAAGGGTCCTCTTTCGGGGACATTACATAAGGGGGATGGGGATCAATCACATATCAGTCAACGAAAGAAACAATGAAACAGCAACAAACAACGAAACAACAACTATTTCATCAACAAACACGCACCCAGTAATAATCCACCAGGGAACCAAAAATAGAAGAGCAAACAGGCAGTCATTATTCCCCTTGAAAATGCGAAACCAAGGAAGAACGGAAAGCGTCCGGGCATATTATTAAGGCGATGTACACTGGTAGTACATTCCATTCAGAAATCGCAATACTATGGCAAGGCGGCATATCTTTCTACCGGGTTGAAAACGAGCCTTTTCTGCAATCCATTTTATTAGAAGGACCGGATTCCATATTGCTTATCTTCTAAATCGTCCAATATTAGCAAACCGTCCTTCGTTGGAGACTCAGTTTGAAGAATTCCCTGCTATGAAGGTTGTGGAAAAGAAGGGCACCATAGGAAGGAGAGAGAAAATAGAAACGCTTACAAGTATTCCAAAAGAAATCGGAAGACTGATTACTCCAAGGTAAAGGTAACAAAAGTATTACAATATTAATCGAACAGTGGTCGATGAAAAGTAATCTGATATCTTGTATTGAGTACCGTACAAGTCTGCAGTTCTACACGCTCGCACCACCACTCGCCCCTCCCTCCCCCCCCCCCCCCCGCCCCTGAGCAAAAAGAGCAATATCGCGGTGCATTGTCAGTATCAACTTCACCTGAAACGCCGGATTCGGCATTTTTTCTTCAGAGTCTGCGAGTTCCCCCAACCTCTATTATCTCTCAATTTTTCAATAAATTTTAAGTAGGGCACCTCAACTTCATTTCTATCCCCAGTTCGGGCGACGGCTCTTCGGAAAACTGGCAGGAACGCAGAAGAAGCACGGAGGACTGTTTCACCTCTCATTGACCGTGATAGTACTCACCCAAAACCGGAAACAGGTGGTTAGACCCCGTGTTGGCGGTAACGCGTGAGAAGTAACTGCGTTACCGGTCACGCATTACTTTGTGGGTGGGTGATTTCAGATAAGATCGAACAGGGGGTGGCTGGTCGACCTTTTTAATTTGCTTCATAATTTTATATGTTATTTCCCGATGTCCGAAATAAACAAAATCAGAATTATTTTCACCCAGAAAAAAAATTGTCGGACGCAAAAAATCGTATATCACGTAGAGGTGGAAAGTCGCATTTGCTTGCGTAGCCGGAGGGGTCAACTTTGGTGATTAATAACTGAAGTTATACTTCTTAGGTGAGTTTCATAATTTTTAGTAAAATATATATGTACTTAGCAATACTAAAAAAAATATTGTTATTGTTTAATATGTTTTAAAAAATACATAAAAACATCAATTTCGGCTGTTTGACCGTTTTTACCCCAAATTTGCAGGCCTGTATCTTAGGAAATAAATTAGTCAGAAACGTCATATTTTAATTCAATACTCTACTTTTAAATGAAAATAAATTCACGAAAATTCAAATTTATTTGGGCGCGGGTTGGGGAGATTTTGGCAAGCAAACACGAGACAAGCACCAAAATAAAAATATTTTAAGGGCGATTTAAAAAAAAAAACCGTTCTCGAATTTTTTTCAAACTCTGACCAGTCATTCTACTCTATTTGGAGGTTAATATTCATTAAAAACATGTTGCATTATATTGATGGTGTAATAGATACAGCTCCTCTACCGAGCCTCTTCTCCGAAGCTCGGCACGGGGTGTCCCTGTGGTGCGACGCAGTGATTGCGACTTCCTATTTTGAGAGAAAAGTACTTTTTTTTATTTATTCGAGTATAGCAAGTAATATTTCGTCACATCTTTGGCACGTTACAATAAATTGGACATTAAATAGAATTAATTACACATCATATACAACACAGTTCTGCCTTCATAGGTTTCAAAATGGACAGATTTTGATGCAAACATTTTCTGACGGTGTGCATTTAGAGTTTCTTCCAAGGGGACCCGACAGTCCGTGCCACTTGCAAGTCACAGGTCGAAGCTTCTGATCTTTTGCATAGCCACACATGCCACGACTGAATACCAGGAAAGGCGCGCACTCCCACCCACTCTTCATTTTTCCGTTCACAGAATTGAACAACCTCATCTTTGTCCAAATGTGTGAAATTCACTCCTTTTAGTTTTTGCGAAAGACTGTTCACCATGCATTTTGCAGACTGAATGGCCTTTCCTGGGAGCTGTCTCAAGTTGTGAAGCGTTGCTTGGTGTTTGACGAGTCCTCCAACTCCGTCACACGCGTTTTTTCCATGTCCGGTGGCTGAGAATAACCATTGGGCTTTGGGAAAAACATTTTTTTTGGAATTCATGAAGTTGGAAGCGATTCTTGAAGTGACTGGCGGCACCGTCACTTACATAAGTCAAATGAGAGTACACAGCAAGGTTGTCATCGACCCACTCTCTCACTTTTTGTAGAGCCAGACAGGCATGAGCGGAGTCATGATGCAAGTCGTCACTGATGATGGCAAAACTGTATGTCGACTTTCTAGTCGTCACCACACACGTAAATATTGAGACCTGCTTTTTTTCCAGTGGTACGCTTGAATCTCGTCAGGAAGGATAACAGTCCAGTTCTCAGCAAAGTCGAAGTGGAAGACAATGCTACCACGCTGCGCGCACTGCTTTACTTCGTAGATGGCTTTGCCTTGCGTCTGTCTGATATGGTTGTGAATGATCCACCTTGAGACCGACACACGAAGCTCTTCCAGAAAAGTGACCGGATCTAAAGTCTTTTTCACGAGCTCGCCTGACTCCCATGCTGCCAAAACTATCTCTTCATCCTCGGAAATGTTGAGTTTTTCGAGTGTGAGAGACTGGCCTTTAGGACAATGATCACATTCGCCTAAAAGGCACTGGCGCGATGGCGGGTTGCAAATGAATGCCGAGTTCAATTCCGCTGCGTCGACTTGTGAGCCAGAAGCGTTCTGTAGAGAGGCGACGCAGAGGTTGTAGTTTGCACAGTACACACAAACGCATGCTTCTTGCTGGGGATTGCATTTGACCCATCGGGGTCGCAGAGAGTAAAACTTCGTCAGTCCGATGCCGGAGTCGGGATGGTCACTTTTATAAACACGAAACGCTTCTCTGATTGACCGTGTCATAAAACGTTTTGGCTTGAGCGTTTTCTGGCCATCGAGCACAACGGAAATGACGTCCTTCTGATTGGGACTCTGCCTAGAACACTCTAGCTCGTCTTTCATGTAGTACTCAACCGCTGCAGATATGTTTTCAGGGCTCACCTTACACCTTGTATAGGGATCGGGCACATACCACACGCCATGGTCCTCCCTCAGCTTCCGGGACCTATTAATGATGTAGATCGATGCCTCTGGGATGATTTTCTGGACTTCATTTCTTGTCAAGGTTGATGGCAGGAGGGTCAGCAATTGACAGCGTTCCCGGGGAGAGGCTGTGGTCGCAAAGGCACGGCGAATGTTGTCCGCCCACTCGGTGCATGTGGAGCACTTTTGCTCCGACGACCCCGATGCCACGTTTTCATCGTACGCAAGACGCATCCTGGAGCGCACATTCTCAGTCACAACCTGCTCCAACTCCGTCTGTTTCCTCTTTACATAGGCAGGCCTGTCTCGACTTCTTACTTCACTTGGTGGTCTTAGTGGTGACACAAACGTTGAACGTACGCTGCGGTTGAGATCTTCAATGGCCTCCTCAGGAGGCATAAAGCTGTCGACGCCCAACTCTGAGCTTCGCAAAGTTATTTGCTTGGTGAAATGCGTAAAGCAATTGTAGCACAGGTAGTCCAGCTTGCTCACTTCCATGGAGCTACCAGACGGGAGAATTCGCTTCAAACAGTCCACACCGAGCTCACTCACACTGCGAAAATTTCGCTGCATCGGGATCTTCTTTTTGTGCTTTGCAAGGTAATCTGCACAAAACACTCGCTCGGAGCTGTGTTGTCGCCATAACGAGCTCATTATGAATAAAACGTCAACACGAAGTAAAGGAACGGAATTGCGGGTTGAAACAGTGGCTGAGCTGGAGTAACGCAGGTTAGTGACAAGCAGGTTGTGAATTACCTAGGTACAAGTAACTGGAACTCGGTATCTAGGTGCTTTTGTTGTATCTGAGGTACAAACCTAGGTACTTTTATTTCTCAGTGTCTGTATCTGTATCTTAGGTACATTTTCCAGTAACTTGTAACTAAGTGAAGTTACTTTTACAGAGTACTTTTCTATTCACTTCGTCACAATGGTAGAAACTATAAATATTGAAGTATTAACACACTACCATGCGCCGTGATTGACGTTTAGTTGGGTACGACCTGGGAGGCACTGACTTGATCGAACGACGTTTTAGCGATCGAAGCCCGCCCATGATGTTTCATCGGACGACACTTTAGCGCATGGCGGTGTTCATTTGAGCGAACGGTTCATTAGCGATGCCGTTCTAGCGACACCGATTTATCGAATCGCTTCGGAATTCTGTTTAGGGAAAATAGCTACCTGTTTCCTTCATCAAAAACCGAAATCAACTTCATTGCGTGTTTGAAGCTCCGCCAACAGCTATACAAGGGAGGAGATAGCTTGAAAGATGTGGGCAGTTTCTGTTGCCTGGCATCTTGTCCTGGTGATGGCTTTCTTATGGCATAAATACAATATAAAATATAATTAAGAATAAATTACAATTACAATCGTAAAGCAGAGTAACTTCGCGGTATACAATACAGTTTCCACTCAATAAATCGGACTCAAATTCTGCAGTTATCAACACTGAAAAAGTACCGAAAGAAAAAAAAAATTTTTCTTCCGACTAACGAAAAGAAAAGGAATCGAAAAAACCTAAAGCCTTTCGTTCGTTGTCGCGAAAGTTAGATGCATATGCACTTGACTCATGCGTTTCTTCATGCGGCCGACGTCTTCTGGGCTCGTCAACGTCAGCACCGGCTCTGAGGGCAAGAACGTCAACAAGCGAGTTTCGGCGGTTTCGACGTGACATGGTAAACAGTAGAAGCTGTGGCCTCTGTGAATCAATTGGAGCGTAGGGATAAGGCACGTGAGGACTCAACTCCGATGTGGACGTTCCATTTAAACCAATAAAGCGCATTTATTGAACTCGTTTTTGTAAGTATCCTTTGTATAAAAAGCTTTACTTCTAATATATTCTGACAAATTTGGGGAAAATAAAGAAAGTATCTTTGAAGTAACTGTACCTGTACCTAGGTACATTTTTAAGCGAGCACCTAGGTACGTACATAAGTACTTTTTCATATGAGTAACTGTAACTCTATCTTAGGTACATTTTTGAAGTAACTTTTACAACCCTGGTGACAAGTTGAAACAGGAGGCTCTATCATTTGAAGCACGCAGTTATACACAGAAGTACACAAATGACTCCCTCAAAGAAGCTCCAATCACCGCAAAGAAAGAAAGAGGGAAAGTCTCCGGGCAAAGGAAATAGACAGTGGCGAAACTATTCAGGGTCGAATGCAGATATCTTTGTTTCCTGCTGAAAGGCGTCTTTGAGTCACACCGTCACTCGTATCGGTTCCCCAAAGAAACGCCGCCTTTTCGCTATCTGTCCATTACACATCCAAACAGATCCTAATCACCGCCGTCCAACTTGGCGGCAACGTTTATTGTTTCCCAACATTTCGGTAGACCCCAGATGGAGGACGAAAAGGGCAACACACACAATGATCTCCAACTCAGCGTCGAAAGATTGTTGTCTCTTCCAGTTTATTAAAAGCCCAACCATCGACCTTCAGACGCCCGATAGAGTAGCCTCGCCTCCCCCCCCCCCTTTCCTGGCTCTCCACGTGCCAACACGCCCATCACTAAGCAAGCCGGCAAACCCCTTTTTCTCCCCGTCCCCAAAACAGTTTTCCGACCGACACAGACAGCCTAAGCTCCTTCCCCACCTCTCAACTTGCCCTTCCAAGGACATACCAACACCGGATATCTGGAAATAATTCACTTTCCCTGTGACAACAACACAATTTTGCATGCTTTAGCTTTTTTTTTCCCTCACTTCACGGTTTTTTACACTTCACGGCACGGATGGAAAACAAAAAGAAAAAAAAAAAGAAGAAAAAGTTTAACCAAATTGACATTCAAGCAAACACATGTTGAACCTCATGCGTCCACAAAACCAAGCAACAACCTACATAATACCTGCCAAAGAGTGGATGATTAGAACCCGAAGGGACACCCCGTGTCGAGCATCGGATAAGAGGCTCGGTAGAGGAGCTGCATCTATTACACCATCAATATGATGCAACATGTTTTTAATGAATATTAACCGCCAAATAGAGTAGAATGACTGGGTAAATTAAAAAAATAGAGAACGCTTTTTTTTTTTAAACTCGCCCTTAGAAATATTTTTTATTTTGGTGCTTGTCTCGTGTTTGCTTGCCAAAATCTTCCCAACCCACGCATGTACAGATATGAATTTTAGTTAATTCGCTTACATTTATAAGTAGCGTATTAAATTAAAATATGACTTTTTTGACAAAATTATTTCCTATGATCCAGGCCTGCAAAGTTGGAGAAAGCAGTCAAACAGCCAAAATTGATGTTTTTCATATTTTTTTAAACATAATAAACAATAACAATATTTCTTTCGTACTGCTAAGTACACATAGATTGTGCCCCAAAATTATGAAACTCACCTAAGATGTATAACTTCCGTTATTAATCACAAATTGACCCCTCCGGCTACGCAAGCAAATGCGACTTTCCACTTCTACGTGATGTGCGATTTTTTGCGTGCGACAATTTTTTTTCCGGGTGAAAATAATTCTGATTTTGTTTATTTTGGACATCGGGAAATAACATATAAAATTATGAAGCAAATTAAAAGGTCGACCAGCCACCCTCTTTTCGATCGTATCTGAAATCACCTTGTATATGTTGTGTAATTTATTCTATATAATGCGCAATTTATTATAACGTCCGAAAGATGTGACAAACTATTACTTGCTATACTCGAATAACAAAAACAAAAAAAACTCTTCTGCCAAAGTAAGACGTCGCAATAACTGCGTCGCACCACAAGGACACACCGTGCCGAGCGTCACAGAAGGGGCTCGGTAGAGGAGCTGTATCTATTGACACCATCAATATAATGCAACATGTTTTTAATCAATATTAACCCCAAATACAGTAGAATGACTGGTCAGAGTTATAAAAAAAATCGAGAACGGGTTTTTTGTTTTTAAATCGCCCTTAAAATAATTTTATTTGGTGCTTGTCTCGTGTTTGCTTGCCAAAATCTCGCCAACCCTGGCGTAAATAAATTTGAATTTTAGTCAATTTACTTGCATTTATAAGTAGCGTATTGAATTAAAAATATGACGTTTCTGACTAAATTATTTGCTAAAATACAGGCCTGCAAAGTTGGGGGAAAAACGGTCAAGCAGCCCAAATTGATGTTTTTTATATTTTTTTTAACATATTAAACGATAACAATATTTTTTTCCGTATTGCTAAGTATATGTAGATTCAACTAAAAATTATCAAACTCACCTAAGAAGTATAACTTCAGTTATTAATCACCAAATTTGACCCCTACCGGCTAAGCAAGCAAATGCGACTTTCCACCTCTACGTGATGTACGATTTTTCGCGTCCGACAATTTTTTTTCTGGGTGAAAATAATCCTGACTTTGTTTATTTCGGACATCGGGAAAGAACATATAGAACTACGAAGCAAATTAAAAAGGTCGACTAGCCGCCTCCTTCGATCTTATCTGAAATCACCCGGGTAACGTTTTGACGTGCTCGTTACATTTTGAGAACAGAAACGGTGAACGTAATTACGTTACTTATTTCCAGTATCTAGTAACGTAGAAACATTACTTCTTCCCAAGGCATTAAAAAAATTACGGTTAAATCATTTTTACGTTTCTGGACGCCAAGTTATGTGAATTTCCTAGTTTGCGTTTTTCTGTATTTAGGTCAAACCGTAAAAAGAAAGCAGCTATGTTCAGCTTCCGTATGAACATAATCTTTCTCGAAATATGGTGCTTATGCACAGGTGTACCGCTAAAACATGTTAATTTATAATTTAAAAGTAACGCAAAAAGAATGAGCCTTACCATTTATCATTGACGATAAAGCGTTCATTTTATTTGCAATGTAGACTAACGTTTATCGTTACTCTTTTTCGGCAACGCCTACAACACTGGTTAGAGGTAATTAGAGCTCAATCGAAGCCACGTCCGAGGATCCTCCGAATGCGAGAGTCCACAGCCTGCCGCGACGCTTTCATGACACGACGTCGACTTGGTAGCGTCTGCCTGACCATAGCCTCCTTTATTCGTAAACGCCTGTCAATTCCTGGACTGCGCCATGGAGCGCTTGGCCGTCGGAAGCAGGCGAGGAGCAGCGCCGAACTATGACATATAAGGTAGTGCAGAGCCACTTCTCCTGTGACCGGGGTGACAGAGGAAGTGTATGTGCCCGCTTGCGGAGGAGTATATTGCAATGGGGATGCGGTCGATTCGTCACATGCACACTCATCACAGGACGATTGGTCACAGGACTATTCGTCACACAAAAACGTTCGTCATAGGATGACTGGTCACGCGGCCAACCGGTCCCACAATAGGTCGTCCCCCAAAAAATGTATTGTTCAATTTCGTTCGGGCGGACAAAGTGGCTCACCTTCTATGTCTTTGTCTTTGGATTCTGAAAGGCGAAGAATTTGTAAAAAAACTTTTAGCTTCTGGTTCGGTTCAGAAGATTGAATGTTTGTTCGGCCTGACAAAGGGGGTCACTTCTTATCTTAGCACGTCTTTCACTTCTCAAAGGTCAAAAAATTTGTAACAGACGTCTTAAGGCCTATTCGTCTGGGGCAGGCCGCACCCGTCCAGGGCAGTAAACGCTTTCCACTTTAGTACGCGAAAAACTGGCGGGAGAGAAGGAAGCTCCCTCTCCCTCTAGCCTCCCGTGTACCACGAACCGCACTGCACCGGTGCGGTGCGGGCCCAGACGAGTTGGCCATTAGCTTCGGGGTCCGTCCCGAACGGTGAATGCGGAGGTCATATATGAGCGACTATTTTTGAACTAGACTACATTCAAAAGGATGGAGGTGAGTGCAAAAGAGAGAGATAGAGCCATGATGCTGCACGAGAGGTGCTCATTACAGATTCAGCAGAAATGATACCGATACTTATTGGTTTTGCCGAATAGATGTATGCAAGGCAAAAGTAAAAATTGATTTGGCTGCCAGTCGGATTATTGCTCGTTCAAGCCAGCAACTGAGATCAACCTGCTGAAGACTCGTAATATAATGAAAGGAAAAGCGGATGAGGATTATAAGATTAGTTTCTCTAACCATTGGTTTATGAAACAGTGGGAAGTCGTGAAACTCCTCATCAGGGAATGTGGGCAGTTGTTGAAATTCACAATTTACTATCATCGTCCCCTGCCCGATCGATGTGACCAGTTGCCCCGCATGACAAGTCATCCTGTGACGAATCTTCCTATGTGACGAATGGTCCTGTGACAAACCGTACTGTGACGAGTGTGCATGTGACGAATCATCCTCATCCCATTGCAATGGTGCTCCTAGAGTGGCCATGGTGGATCCAAGGCTGCGCTGCGGAAAGCGATAGTCGCTTCTGCAGGAGTTTCAGAGGCGCGGGTGGTGTGGCTGTGAGGCGGCGTACAGCGGCGTGCCTAGCCAAGGCGGGGCTAGAGCGGCGCCGCGCGCGCTTTCATACGGCCTCCGCAGCGGCGGCGAAAACAAAGGGGAGGAGTCTCGACGTACAGTTCCGCCGCTCTCCGCACGGGGGCTACGCGAGCCAACCCTTGCCTGGCACTTGCGCGCTTGCATTTGCAGGCTGCTTTCGACGCGCGTGCGGGCTGTTTTCGCAGCGTTTGTGCTTCTGTGATTTAACAGCAATCACATCGTCTTACTTTTCTTCGGTCTGAGAGAGGCTGAAGGCGTGAGTTTTCAGAAATTCATCGCAGTGCGCTGCATGTTGTTCAACATAGTAAAGTGAATTCAGTGTATATGCTTCGACCGGTGCCGTGATGGTGTACTGTTGTGTCCCGTACTGCAAATCGCGTGCCGGGAAAACGCCGGGGGTTTCGTTCCACCAGTTCCCTGTGGATCAAGAACTGTGCTCAAAATGGCAGCGGAACATTTCAAGGCAGAACCTCGTAATAAACGACAAGTCGCCATCGACTGTCGTATGCAGCAGGCACTTCCGTCAGATCGATTACGCTCCTGACTGCAGGATAAGAAAGCTGCTTCCCGGAGCCGTGCCAACTGTCTTTGAAGATTATCCCGCATACTTGGCGCCAAGTGCGAAGAAGCCCCGGAAAGAACCAGTCGTAAGACAATCTTTGCCCCCTCGCAAACCAACTAAGCGGAAGGCAGAGCCAGAGGAACTACCTGCGGATTTGGATGCTCCGGAGAGTTTCGACAAGCCGTCTGCAAATGTTTCCACCCAGACCACTAACAATGATGCACAGCGATCAAGTCGGTACCTTTCTATGGTTGGAAGACTGCGTTCTCAAGTCGCCTATCACCGTTCTCAAAGTCAGAAGTCTCTGTCTCTGCTGAGAGCTGAACAAAAGGCAAGCGAGGCGTACCGTGCAAACAGGCACTTGGCTGCACTTGAGGAAATTGTGGCAGACGCTGAGCGAGGGGAAAAAAAGGCCGTTTTCCTTCTACATCAGATCGGAAGGTACGGGAAAAAGCATGACAGTTACCCTGAAGAGTTCATTCGAGAGTGCGTGATATGGCGTTTCATTTCGCCGAAAGGATATGACTACGCTCGCACGTCGGGCCTTTTAACCTTGCCTGCAAAGTGTACTCTACAGAGGTACATGGGTCCATCCCCGACGACATCCGGAATGAGCGCCGCGATGAAGGAAAGGCTCGTTTCCGAGGCGTCGATGCTGAGCAGCAAGCAGCATATGGCCTCCTTGATAATCGATGAAGCAAGCATCAGACCCAAGTGCATCTATGACAGGAAGGCCGACGCTGTGTTTGGCCTTAAAGACAAGCCCGGCGGTGATACGCCCAGCAGCTCGAAGGAAGTGCTCGCGAACAGAGTTTTGTGCTTTGTATTGCAAGGCCTGTCAAGCAAGTACAAAATTCCCTGTTCGTATTACTTCACAAAACAGCTGAGCGGCAGGGACCTGTTCACGTGGACAAAAGAGGTGATCGCTGCGGTGGAATTGTGTGGCTTCGTTGTGACCCGCATTGTGACTGACAATTACTCAGCCAACGTCACCTTGTTTAAACACTTGGGGAGTGGCTCTCTGCAAACAGTCGTGAGGCACCCACACGATGACAGCCGCATCATTCTGCTCAGCTTCGATCCTTGCCACGTCCTGAAGAATGTGCGCAACCAGTTCCTGGAGCGACAGCTTACGGATGGCTCAGGTGTGATTAGTGGCACCTTCGTACAAGAGCTTTACGAGCACCAGAAGAATATGACAATCAAGCTTGCCAGGAATTTGACGAGGAAGCACGTCTACCCTACAAACCTGGAGAAGATGAATGTACTTCGTGCGGTTCAGATCTTCTCCCCACAGGTTTGTGCAGCACTGGAACACCTCGAAGAAAACTCCCGCAATGACCCTGCACTCTCCGCATTTAGGCGAGCAAGTTCCACCGTGCACTTCATGAGGACAATGAAAGATTGGTTTGATATGCACGACACCTCTTTCGGCGGAACGGGGCAGAAGGCACCCATTGCAGACGTGGACGATGGCCGGCTGTTGTGGCTAGAAAATGACTTCACGTGCTATGTAAAGAAAGTACAAGCAAGCTCAGTCGCCTCTGGGAACGGCGCTTTCACCGGCGAAACGTTCCAGGCCCTGCTTTTCACTACAAAGTCAACAGTGGAAACAACTCGATACCTCCTAACCCAAGGCATCAACTACGTGCTAACAAGGAAGCTAAACAGCGACCCCATAGAAGCAGTATTCGGCAGAGTCAGGTACATGTGCGGTGGAAACGACATGCTCGACGCCCGGGCTGTGACGGCTGCTTTGGACCAAATTGTAAAATCCAAGTTCGCAAGGCCACCTGAAGTCGTGACGTGCGACACTGATGTTGACAAGTTGGTCAGTAGCCTGTCGGTGACATTCTCTGACGACCTGAAAGAGCTTAGGGAATGTACTTCCGCTCCCCCGCTGTCTGTGACATGCTCTGGTTTGGCCTACGTCGGCGGTTACATCGCGAAACTGATCACGGACTTCGGGTGCGAATCTTGCGCCATGCTCCTCACTACAAGCGACAAAGATCAGCCACTGTACGCGCTTTTGAGAGGCCAGGACAGAAGCGGGCTTGCCTACCCGAGGCCAGAGTTCCTTGCACTTTTAAACGGGATCGTCACATTCTTCGAGAAAATAGCAAAACACCTGCCACGCACGCATGTTCTCGAAGTTCTACAGCTGCTCGTAGAACCGCATCTTGAGGACGTACCTCTGCTGAACTGCCCCGAAAGTGTTGCCAATAGTCACGGAAGACGGTCAGCAAGTTTGATTGCTGACAAATTCTTCAGGATCCTTTTAGTGAATCACTCCACTCGAGTCACCGACGACAATGAAAAGCACATGAACTATACACATAAGCCGTCGAGGAAGCACTTCCGACTGTGAAGCTTCTCCAGCTCGAACAACGTTTCTTTTGTGCAAGACTGTTTTGTCACGCCGAAGATGATTTTTCTGGTGCTCGAACTGGGGAACGCCATTATTTATGTGTTCAAATGGTGCAATTGTGCTTTTTACTGTTTACTTCAATGTATTGCAAACGTTTTAGGGGTAATTACCGAATGTTTACTTGCTAGCTTCTGACAAGCTCCTGTGCTGTTGTGCATAATACAGTAAGGTCTCATTGCTTCTCTCCAAATAAACTCGTTTCCAGTTTGCCTGGTGCCTTTCAGTTCACAGATTATCCCCGATGCTTTTTCTTCGGCATGCGTTTTTAAAGATTTCTTAACTAACGCTCTGCAAGTTTTAAGTCGTAACCTATGACAATTAGAGTACGCCGCTAAGTACTTCAACCTGCATATGAAACCGAAACATTGAAACTAGCCAAGGCGAATCAATCACGCTGCGCTGAGAGCAAAATTTTGCAGCAATTCTGTTTGTTGCACCCGATGGCGGGCGCCCACGACAGCGGAGTACTTAGGATTTCAGTTCAGAAAAGGGGGAGGGGGGCAGGGAGGGCAGCGTGAAAGACCAAAAAGGTACACAAAAATTAAACCACACAACAGAAAAAAGCCAAAGCTTGTAATTTATTCACGATACACTAAAAATTTAGGGCGATTCCACGTTCTGTCGAATTTTGTAATTATTTCATTAATTTCTTTAGAGAAATTGCAAAATGGCTCATCGTCGCTTTGAGAACATACATCGAAGTCGCGTATGGCTGGTGCGTAGCGTGCGACACAAATAATCAGCCGAAGATCAGAAACCATTATTCGGTGATGGGCACGGAGTCTTCGTTTGGTTCTTCCTACCCGGCCCCCTTTAACCCCCCTTCTGCGTGCGCCAGTAGCGGTGATTGTAGTGAAAAATAAAGAAAAGAAGAGCAGAGGCCGCGCATAGCTCGCCCGCGCGCGGAGTGGGAGACGAGCGCGTCCGCAGGGTTGCCCCGCAGCGCCAGCTCCTAGCAGCGGCCGCAGGCAGGAACTAGGCCTCTTGCGGAGGCCGTATGAAAGCGCGCGCGGCGCCGCTCTAGCCCGGCCGTGGAGCGACATAGACCTGGGCCTGAACTTTCGCCCAACTTAAACATCGCTCAGTAATTAAAAAAAAACATCCATTAAATAATTTACACACTTTTAATGTGAATAAAGCTACATAGTGCACGTTACGAGTGAAGGAACTACGCTTCGATTTCTATCATTCCCTGGCGAAGAAAAAAATATCACGTATGTTTTCCCATATGAATACGCAGGAAGACTGGAAAAAGTAGACCGTTTGCTGTCTGCTTCAATTTGCAACCGGAAGTCCCGTAGACACTAGTGCCAGCTGAGCCTCTAGCGTTCATTGTAATAACTGTATGGCGCGAGTGGCCATGTGTAGTGCATGCTTTGCGCGTGGCCGCTCCGTGAATGTCTTAATTCTGGGTTCCATCTTCTGTGGTGCCAATGTAAATGCTACTTTCTCAGATACTGTTGGCATAGGCATCCCTCGCTGAACCTTTGAACAGGCTGTGGTGCCCTTTTTGGGGGTGGCACAAGCTTGCTTTATCGAACCTTGCACTACTTACGGCACGTTCGCTTAGCTTTTATCTTTTTGTGTAGTGCTGAGGAACAAACGGAGACACGCCTTTCGACGTCCGAAATCGGCTACATTCAACACCGCCAGACAATCTAAAGCGCCAGATTCATGCCGCCATTGCTATATTCCGTTTGCGCTTAAGTTAAGACTAGAAGTTTCGCATTCAGCGCGAGCCTCGCTGGCTTCAACAGTGCAATGGATGCGTGTGCATGCGCGTTCACACTTGTGTTAGAAAGGGCAGAAAGTACGCGCAGAAGGCGGAGCTTCTAGTATATGGTGCGCGTCTCCTATCTCTGCGTGGTGACGTCAAAACATCTGGGCCGGCTTGCTGGAACAGCGTATTACCCGAGGCTGGTGAAAGAAAGCACTGCAAAGGCTGGGGCGCGTGAGCGGTTTGAGACGCGGTTTGAGTCCCGCTCGGCTCATGCTCTGGCTTTAGCAGTGCTCTCTTTTACCCAGTTTCAGCTAAGACGCTGTTTCTAGCAAGCCGGCCCTATGCGTCCGGACGCTTTTTTCCTCCCCCTTTTTTTTTTTGGAACGCTTGAAACGGCGTTTCATGGTACGCTCTCTTAAGCCGGGGTCACACTGCTTGTACACATCTAACAAAAGACAGCCTGCATACAGATTCAAACGCGAGTCACCGCAAGATCCGTGCTTCGAATGCCGGATGGCAATACGTTCAAGGAGATAACTTGGCACGCGGCATTTGAACCACAGATATTGCGGTGACTCGTGTTTGCAGACAATGTAAAAGCAGTGTGAGCCCTAGGGTGCCTCAATGTCCTTCTGTTTAGAGTGATGCCACCCTTTGTCAGTACCCGATGCCGACAGCACGCGCTCACGGGGAAAATACAGAGAAATCGACGAAAACAAAATGTCGCCATAGCACAGTCAGCGCCACAGACGCGTGCAGGGACACGCTCTTTCACGCGCTTCTGAACAAAAAGGAAAATAAAAGTGTGGGACAAAATGGCCGGATGACTCCACCCTAAGCAAAGCGCACATGAAGGCACCCTAGTGAGTCCGGCTTCAGCTTAGACCAGTGCTTCGACGGCGTTTCAATTTTTGCTATTACTTTGCATTGCCACGCGCGTCGCCAAGCGAGTGCGTGCGTGGCCGATTGTTACCGTGCTTGGCTTTCAGTTTCGCGTAAGGGCCCCAGGTTCGATTCCTGGGAGCCGGCGCTTCTTTTATTTATTATTTCAATTTATCGTTCTCGTAAATTCAAAAACCTTGTCGTCTGCTCGAGGTACGAATATTCTACGCGCCGAACGTACTACGCCGAATGTTCCAGAAACCCGCGCGTTCCAGAAACTCAGACGTTCCAGAAACCCACCCCGAATGTTCCAGTCAGGCAGCTCACTTTGGCTTGAAGGTCTTTATAACCGTTTTATTTTAGGATCCCGTGTCGACGAGTGTGCCTTTTGTCGAAAACTGAAAACAGAAAAGTCGAGATGGGCCAATTGCCGGAGCGATTCGATCAATGATTCAAAGATTTGAAATCGATATATGAGCATATTAAAACTTTCAGCAACAGAAATTGAAGTAATGTAGCAAATAGTGCAAAAGTAAACTCACTCACTTAGAAAATACACGCACAACAGAAAAAAGGTCAATCACGTCGCGCTGGCTTACAACTCAGTTTGTATTTTTGTTCTTCTTTTTCTTTTACCCGTATGAAAATCGTCATATCTCACTTCGTTGTCTTCTTTTTACAAAACAAATAGCAATCCCTACCGAAAAATTTAGAATCACTTTTCCTTATCCGGATTATGGAACCGGAAATTTGTTTCCGGATATCCGAAATCCAGATTGCAGACAAAGCAATAATTTCTGAAAACCTAAAATCCAGATAGACTCTACCGGGTGAAACAAGGAGACGGCAGGCTCTTTAAATCGACCGGAAAATTCGGTTTCTTAACCTATCGCGCTACGACTTTGTGCAGCGTTGCCCACAGATGGTGCATTTTTTTTTGTAAAATTTGCAAAGAACGAACTTACCTGAGAAAAAAGTAAAGAAAGAAAAAGGCTTAGCTCCTATGGAAACGCAGCGACGCCACCGGTCTGCAAACAACACGGCGCCGTTGCGCACGGGAGACAAGAGATGGCGCAACGAACGCCGCCAACGAACGAGCATACGGGCGCCGAGAGCCGGCCTCTTTAGCAGACGAATTTTTCGACTCAAAAGCGGTGTGCGTTCCGCAGGCGGCGAGAACTCGGGAAGAGGCAATCGCAGAATACGCTTTATCGTGTTTCTGCTTACCGTGGTCACGAACACACAAATTTGTTCATTGGAGTATTCATGCGTTTTTTTCGTCCGTGTGAGCGGCAAGTGCATTTTTTTGTTTGTTTTTAGGTGGAGCGGAGATAGAGACACGGGAGGAGGCTTCACGGAAGTGATGCATCCAAATGCACATGTGGTTGGCCCTAATGAGGACCGTTTGGCACAGCTCAGTCTTCGAGACGCTTGTCAATAAAAACAAACAAACAAAAAACGATGAGAAGCTTCAAAACAAACAAACGCCCCCCCCCCCCCCCCGAAAAAAAAAACAGAAAAAAAAAAACTGGGCAGCACGTTTAACGGAGCTCGACGTGCCCTCCACGGAGGTCGACGCAACGACGCAGCCGGCGGAGGTATTCCTCAAAGGCTGCGCCTCGCATCCTGTCAGATATCAACAGGAAGGCTCTCTCAATGCGAGCCTTCAGGTCGGCCATGGTGGCGATGCGGCCGACGTACACCTTGGACTTAATGAAGCCCCATACGAAAAAGTCACAGATCGTGAGATCCGGGAGCGTGGTGGCCACGGCATGGCGGAGGATGCCCTACCCATCCATCGGCCTGGAAACGTGCTATCCAGCCAGGCGCGCACCGTGGACGCGTAGTGCGGAGGCGCCCCATCCTGCTGAAATGTGCAGTTTTCTTTCTGCATGTGCAGCTGCTCCAGTTCGGGAAGGAACTCTTCCTGGAGCATTTGAAGATACGACTCGCCAGTCACTGAGCTATCAAAAAAAAATGGCCCGACGATTCCTTCTCTCCAAATCCCGCACCATACTGTAGTCTTTGGCGTGTGGGCAGCTTCCTCCTGGTGCCAGTGGGGGTTTTCCTTACTCCAATATCGGAAATTCTGCTTGTTCACATGGCCATCGAGGTGGAAGGTTGCCTCGTCACTGAACATCAGAAACTGGAGATGGCTTGGGTCAGCTGCAATTCGGGCCAGCTCATCTTGACAAAATGCGAGGCGCTTCGCCTTGTCATTTTCCGAAAGCTCTTGCAGGATCTGCATTTTGTACGCAAACAAGCGGTTCTTCTTCAAAACCCGGAGAACGTACATTTGAGAAACGTCGAAGAGCCTGGCCCCCCTCCGGGATGACAGGTGCGGGTCCGCAGAAAACGCACCAAGGATCGCATTCTTTAAGAACACCTGCTGCTGTGAGGGCGACAGACTGGTCCGTTCCTTGTCGCGGACGTCTCCGTTCTCTTCGAAGCGCCTCACCCAGCGCAGGATGGCAGGCGAGCTCGGAGGCCGTCGCTTGAACTCCGTCCGGAAGCGTCGGCGGACTTCTTTCGTCCTATGGCACTCCCCGTACCAAAGTACGACCTTAGCTCGTTCGCTGGGAGTTAAACGCACCATACCTACGTCAAACGTAAGAAAACAGCGCGAATAACAGTCGCAGAACCAAAGACAGACGCGCTGGTAAAGACGAACTGCAAAGCAGACGACATCAGTACCCCGAAAAAAAAACAGTCGAAATAAACCGACAAACCATTTTTTTTAAGGGCACAGGGTAAGGCAAAATTGAAGAAAAAATCGATTTTAGTTTTTTTTGCAAGTTAACAAGTTTAGTTCTTTCTGCACATTTTCCATTGTCACAGTGTTCTTAGAAAGTTATATTTCGGGCTGAAAATCACTTCTTCCGAAAGCAAGTAGCAGGTGACCACGCCTCCTTTTGGGATACGCTCCCTGTTTATCAATAAATTTTCCCACAAAACAAAGTCAACACCAGACCTAAAAGCTTGTCCAGTAACAGATAATCTTTAAAAAAAATATCTGACAACTATTGCATAGCTTTTTTTCAACCAAGACAATCCCGAGACGCTGTGCACGTTTTTTCCAGGTGTGTACTATGTGTACTTTCAAGTGTTTGTGTTTTTGTAACGACAAAATGGCGGCATTGGATGCTGTTCTTTCATTCAATGGTGGTAGCAATGCACAAGCCAATGTATTGAAGTCCTGTGGATGGAACCCTGTGTGGAACACCATCAAGTGGCTGAGGGAAGTTGACGGCACTCGAATATACTTTACGGACCAAGCGACACGGCAGGTCACAAAAGAGGCCCGGCAAGCAAGGCGATAAGCCGAAAAGCGAAGACATGACTTTAGCAATGCCTTCCAAGCTGGCGTCTATCGAAAAAATGACTGTAAGGCTGTTGGTGCCAATAGAAATTTGTGATTCACCAGTTTTTTTACTTTAAACTCAATTATCTCAAAACAGTGTTTTTTAGTACATAGGTACCATTTTTTCCTTAACCTGACATTATAGAGGTTTGATTTTTTATTCCTACCACCTACATGGGTGTTCAAAAATACTGAACTAGAATTAAAAATATGCACGTAGCAGTTTTTGAGTTATAATTTTTTTAATACATGAAAAGAACTAAAATTTCAGTACTAGAATAAAAAAATTGAGAAAAAACCATTTTTAACTTGGTTCAAATAATCCTAGTTCAGTAGAGAAAACACAAAATTTCGAACAAAATGATATATACATGACAGGAATACTCCTAATAGTCACCGAGAAAAATGTTCCTCAACATGGCCTGAAATGCATGGGGAGCATAGGACTTACCCTGTGCCCTTAATCGAGTATGTGTCCATTCAATGTGTTTTATGAGTAAGGATGATAAAATAATGCATTGCCATCTGATATCAGAAAAGCTCGCGCCGCTTTTGAGTCGAAAAGATTGTCTGCTAAAGGGCCGGCTCTCGGCGTCGTCTGCTCGTTCGTTGGCGGCAGTTGGCGTCGCGACCGCTTGCGCCATCTCTTGTCTCCCGTGCGCAACGGCGCCGTGTTGTTTGCAGACCGGTGGCGTCGCTGCGTTTCCATAGGAGCTAAGCCTTTTTCTTTCTTTACTTTTTTCTCAGGTAAGTTCGTTCTTTGCAAATTTTACGAAAAAAATGCACCATCTGTGGGCAACGCTGCACAAAGTCGTAGCGCGATAGGTTAAGAAACCGAATTTTCCGGTCGATTTAAAGAGCCTGCCGTCTCCTTGTTTCACCCGGTAGATAGAATCCAGATATATTTCCGGTTCCATAATCAGGATAGCGCAAAGTTATTCTAGTTTCGGTAGGGATGTCTATCACACATTACCTTCGAGTGTCAAGATATAACAATTATTTTTCAATAGGCGTAAGGGACGGACTACTAAAACTAATGTCACTCCTTTTCATGATGTTAGCTGCTTCAATTATCTCGCGTGTTGATTGGTGATAGTTCTTTCCGATTACGATGCTATTTTTGAAGTCCACAGTATACACCCACAGACACGGCAGTGAATGCCCAAAAGTCATAAGTTTACTATTCGGGTGTGGTTGTTATGTTCCCTTAATTTGTCATTTATAGATCTTACAGTTTGTCCTATGTACTGTTTGCAGCATGAAAGGGGAAGGAATAAATCATTCCTTCTTAGCAAGGTATGTATGGGGGTTTGTGCTTTTGGTGCAGCCGATAATACTTTTGGTAAGGCGTTAACTTCTTTACATAAGCTTGATAGTTTTGGGGGCTGAAAATACTACATCGATATTTGCGCGTTCCTAATCTTCTTAAGGTTATAACTGAGTTATAACCTTAAGAAGATTAGGAAAAGTGCAAATATCGATGTAGTGTTTTCACCCTAAAAACTCCGCGTTTTCGGTGTTTACTTTTTTCTTGAAATTGGGCTATTTTTTTTTGGGGGGGGGGGGTTTACTTTTCTTTTACAGATTCGGTGTTTTTTGTGTAAATTGGTTTTGACTTAATCAATTTACACAAAAAACACCATATCTCTTGAAAAAAATTAAACCCCGAAAAAAAAAATACCCCCAATTTCGAGAAAAAAATAAACACCGAAAACGCGGAACCCTAGACTTATCATCATTTATTTATGTTAGGTTATACCGTTCCAAGACGCGAAGGTAGACCTGAGGTAAAACCTGAGAAAATCAAGAAAGTTGCTTTAGGGAAGTTCTGAGGTGTTCTGGAAAGTTATGAGCACCAAACGAGTCAATGCAGTCTTCAATGCACTCTAAGAGGCGTACCAGAGGTAAAGCATAGTGTAGGTACTCCTCTTAGAGTGCACTGAAGACTGCATTTACTCGTATGGTGCCATAGCCTTTCAGACGTCTTGAAACGGTAACACCTACCTTCAAAAAAAGGGAGTCTGCATCGAATCCTGCATCTCGCCAATTCTCAGTTATTTATTCCTAGCATATACCGACAGACTGCTTCAAAAGAGATTAGATCCCTGGACCGTGGTAAAGGTGTTTCACTACGTTGATGATTTTTTTTGTACTCCTGGACACCAACGAAAAGGACATCCCGATTCATGCGCCCCATGTGCTCGTCAAGTTTAGAACATGTTTAGACCCTTTAGAGGTTACACACGAGCTTCCAGAGCTAAGATCCTTACGATTTATGGGCCTAAGATTGTCACTTCAACCCCGTCATGTCTGTTGGTCGTATGAGCCGAGAAGGAAAAAAACCACTCCTCAATTATAATCCGTCGCATTTTAAATTGGTAAAGAGAGGCATAGTCGATCAGTGCTTAAAAAACTCTATTTTCAAGTCCTGCCCGCATTCAGGTCTAACAAGCTTCAAAGGGCAGGTACATAGGATACTAAGTGTGGTATATCCTTCACATCTATTAACTTCAGTCCCGGAAAGTGTCCTTAAACATATCTAAAAAAAGGTGAAACCACATCCCGCAAGTCACGCGACAGATACAGTAACCAAAGACCGGTCATCATTCATAACATTTCTCATAACCTTAAGAAGATTGGGAATCGCGCAAATATCGATGTAGTCTTTTTCGCCCCCAACAAACTCTCAGGCTTGTGTAAAAAAAGTTGACGCCTTACCAAAAAGTATTACCGGTTGCACTAAAAAGCACAAAGCCCCCCCCCCTCACAAAGCCGGTTACTCCTGAGCAAGTATACCTTGCTCAGGAGTAATTCATTCCCTTCCCCTTTCATGCGGCAAACAGTACACAGGACAAACTGGAAGATGTTTAAATGACAGATTAAGGGAACATAACAACAACCAAATAGCAAACTCAGAACTTTTGGGCATTCACTGCCGCGGCTGTGGGTGCACTGCGGACTTCAAAAATAGCACCAATTAACACGGGAGATAATTGAGGCAGCTAACATCATGAAAAGGAGTGACACTTGTGTTGGTAGTCCGTCCATTGTGCTTATTCAAAATGAATTGTTATATTTTGACACTCGAAGGTAATGTGTGAAAGACATTCCCATTTGTTTTGTACAGAAGACAACGAAGTGAGATGTGACGATTTTCATACGGGTAAAAAAAAAAAGAGGACGAAAATACAAACTGAGCTTTAAGACAGCTCTGACGTAAGTGACCTATCTTCTGGTGTGCGTGTATTTTCCGTGTGAGTGAGTTTACTTTTCCGCTATTTCCTACATTATGAATATCCAACTCGCCCAAGCATCCATTCTAAGAAGAAATTGAAGGTTTCTTTCCAGCTACAGTAATTACTCATTTTAAAGATAAGAATCTTGTCGCGTTGTGACAGTCAACATAGGTTCAAGGCTCTCTGGTATCGCGCTGTAGATCGCGATTCAGGAAAGCCGACAGAATTAACTTTTCGACAATTTCAAGCCACATCCGGCGGCGGAAATGAGTCTTCAACTAAGTGCTGCAGATAATAAAATCGAGTATGTGTAACCACTTCAAAATATCAATATTAAGATCAATTCAGTTACAAAAAGTTACAAGCTGAAATCATCACGAGAAAACTTGCACGCAGCTTGCGAGCGCACCCCATGTTCATAGAACGGTACAGCGTTAAGTTCGGTGCGCGCTCCACTCAGAAAATTTTCCGAGCACGGTCTAGACTCTAGAGGATGGCGTTGGAGAAAAGTCTTTTCGGTGTACGGACGCAACCCACCGCCGCCGAAGATTGAGATCATGTGGAATGCGATGGAGCTTAAAGACATTGCAGCCGCACTCGCCTTGCCGGATTCCGTGCGACCTGCATAGGTCCTTAGACAGTATATTCGACGCTTTTTGTCGTTATATTTCGACCTTATAACCGAGCAATGGTGTCCCGATGACCGGGGGACCGCCGCCATCTAAGACAATTACGTTTGGGAGTTTAAAACAGAAAAAACGCGAACAAAGTTCGGGAAATACATAGATCCAACACCGGCGAAGCCTCTCATCTGGGACTTTCAGTCTTTCTAACGCACCAGCAAAGGGGAAAGCGCGGTAGCCTTTTCCTTTCTTCTCTCTCGCTCTTAGAATGGCAGTTCCCAAGACGGCTCGTGTCGTTTCGTTTTTTGCATTCACAAAGCTCCAGCAAACTCTTGGCTGCTGAAGAAGCTTCAGTGGGCTGTCGAACTGGAAGGCTACCGCATGCACCACTGCCGCTGGGGCGCCGCCAGGATCGCGACCGGCGGCAGCATATATGACACTTGCATGACGTCACCATGCGGAAATCGAGGTACAGCTTTTTTGAACGCGGTAAACACACCAGTCGGAGTCGCGTTCCAGGAACCATATAGTACACCATCTACGTTAAGAAAAATAAAGTGAACCGCAATCTAGATACACTTAAAATGTCATCCTGCGAATTAAAATCACGCGTTGATAAAATGTAATTAAATTTAAAACGTTATTTATCCGAAATGTTTAGTGTTTTTAGGTATCTTAGGAAATAAATAACGAGAAAACGTAGTGGCAAATGCAATTATTATACAGAAGTGGCTTTTTGGGCCAACCAGAGCTCGTGTTCTCGCGCCCCCGAGTGCTCTCCTCTCCTTCTCTCCGTCAGTTTCTAACCGCATTAGGTTGTACCTAGAAATTACCGGTACCTGTGCTCGTGTTTACCCCAGGAAGTGTACTAAGAAAAGTCCGTGCACTTCACGAAGCATTACTTATTTTCCCCTTTCTGTGGAGGGGTAAGGTTCATGTAGATCCATTTCAGATGAGATATATGTTATCTTATCAAGACACACTCACAGGTTTCAAACACCCAACAGCATATCGCTTCCTCTTCCTACAACCAAATCTTGTAAGAACTACTTTGCGCGGCGTAGGAAGACCGCGCAAAACTTTATCTTTTCTTTATCTTTCTTGAGGTGACAACACGTAATTGTTTCTCATCAGCGCGTCCTAGTCACACCAATCGTTCAACCAGAAGCACTAAGCTGGACATTTGCCGAAAACGTCGGCGAGAAATCCGGCGGCTGTGATTGGCCGCGGCACCAAGGTCAAGTGCAACGTCGGCCAATTGCGGCCGCCAGGTTACGCCATCTGTGGCCATCTCCACCGCGAAGCGGCTAAGTATAATCAATCGCGGAAAAAAACGCTACATCACTAAAAGAAAAAAATGGCCGGCGTTTGCGTTTGATCGGGGTGGGTGACGATGACGGTCAATTAAGGACCGCGCTGTTGTTTGACCAGTTCGTTGTCTCCTTACTTAGGGGCGGGTAGCAGCAAGGGTAAACCAACAAACCTACGGACACCGAAAGCTTAGGAAAGTCGGGGCACGGTTTATTATGTTGGCGCGGCGAATCCCGATTCATGATTTGCTCTTCGGCGGTGGTACTGGCTGATGCCGCAATCTGATTGGCTGCGGAACGCTATGAAGATGCTCGGGATTGGCCCCGCCTCGTGTTTCTCAAGCTGCCAGCGAGTATAATATAATACCTTAAAGAAAACTCGACGGGAAACCTATGCACCCGGCGATATGGTCACCAGCGTCCCATTGGTCCTATATGTGTACCCGAAAAACCGCACCGACGGAGCGAAGAAGGGCTATATGAAACACTGCATGCCCTTGTGCGACGTAAAAGTAAAAAAAAAAAATAAAAAAAAACATCCGTGGAGATATGCGTTAATCACGTTTTGAGCGACGAAAGTCGAGTTGCTGACCTCAGAATACAACAACAAAAAATAGAGGATAGGTATTATTATCTTAGTCTAAAACGACAGTAGAAGTTCAAACGCTTTACCCAAGTGAAAAAAAACTCCACACAAAGCTTGCAAAAAAAAAAATATATATATATATATATATATATATATATATATATATATATATATATATATATATATACTGTATATAGAAAAAGAGAGAAAAAAGAACCTAGCGCAGGACAACGTAGCGCAGGATGACAAAAAGTATATATACGGAAGGAAACGCACTTGAGACGGTTGTCGAAGTTTTTAAAACATAATATTCGTAAAGTTTACGAATAATAAGTTTTAAAAACTTCAACAACCGTGACCCGTCTCAAGTGCGTTTTCTTCCATATACATATATACATTATGATTGAAGTTTGCTACAAACAAAAATCACCCGATTTCTAACAAGGTCAAAAGCAAACAAACAAGCAAAGTTCTGACGTGCGCTCTTTTCCGTGTCCTACCTCTGTCTCCCTTAAAACAAAAACAAAACAAAAAGTCCGTTTGGGTTTGGAACACGGATCAGAACACGATTTTGGTCGACGTGCCTCGGCCTGGGGGCTCACATGCGTTTTCTTGCACTGACGTTGATTCCCGCCATTTCTTGGACAGGGATATGCGGCGTGATACTGAAAATACTTGAAAGCTTTCTGCCCACACAGAAAGTCCGTAAATATATATCTATAATAAAATAAATGAGAAATGAAACGCACGTCAAGCGATTCTTGTATTTCGAGCTTGCGTTTCGGCCCCCTCCTTATGCTCCGGACGTAGGCGATCAGCCTAAAAGCTTTTCTGTAATTTTTATATTCTTTTGGTTGTGAATTCAAGAAATTTCTTTCCATTTCATCGGGGTGATGAGAGGAAGCAAGCTTTTTCGCTTGATAATACATTACTTAGTCAGCGGTTGAAAAAGGCACGATCTTACATGTACACGGCTCGTGCCAAGTGCGGTTTTGTTTCTTCTGGTGTATGTTGAAGTACATGTGTCCGTGCTCGTTCTCCAATATGTTTGTATAGATACGTTCATACGTGTATGTGGCACAGGTCTTGTGCCCTCGTTTCCCCGAGTGAAACCCCGCGCAAACGCAGGCGGCTCCCTTTTCGAATGAAAGATGACCTTGTTTGTTTTCTCCATACCTGCCTTTTACCTGTACTTACCTATCTGTGTGCAGATTTCTCTGTTTGCTTGCAGGCATGCGACCGTATGCCTCGGTTCCTGGATATATTTTGAGGCCACGTATTTGTGTTTGGTGCATGTGTGTGTTTGGTTGAACGAATGTGATCTCGCTTGCCTGCTTTCGTGTTGAATGCGCACCGGTTTGCTAGAGCGGGTATGTTTGTAGTGCTTGCATCTGTTTTCTTTTATACGTTTGGGATGGTCAAAATGTGCGCACGTAAAGAAACATTGTGTTGGTGTCAATACTACAATACATTCTGGCACAATTCGTGACCCCATTAGCACAACCACATAACGCCAAATATAATTGGTCATATACAAAACAGTCCAGCACCCTAAATTGAAAGTGAAAGAAAACAAACACTAAGCGATTGCTTGACATTACGTATAAACGGTACGAGGGTCTATCACGTTAGAATTAATATCACCGAAATGGTTTACGTAAATATTGTTTTATCCACAAAATCGTAGCGAGGTAACAAGTATATTCCTCCAACAAATCAACGAAAGACTCTCCGGGTTTTCCGCAGGTTACACACCAAAAATCATCTCCTGGAAAGGCACTGTCGTCAGGGTATCTTGATAACTTTGATTTGTTATCCAGGAAAGTGGCTACTACTTTCTTGCACTTTAGCATACACTTTAGCATATCAATTAAGCAATTACCTCATTTTTTTTTACAGAACTTTAACGAACAAATGTGTAAGTATTGTGTGTAGATGCGATGCTTCATTCGCGTTCTAACACTTTGCTTCAACGTAAAATAACTTGAGATTGGTGTTTCAGGTTATTTGCTCGAAATTGTAAATTGATCAACTCAGGTTATTTCATACCGCGGTAAACTTCCATAAGCCCAGATCCGGGCTCTAGATGACCTTTAAACACTCTGTTTTACTGCTGCACCTTGTTAGTTTGCCTCCCAAATTTAACGTTAGAGTCGCCTCCGTTTTTTTTTTCACATAGTGTTTTGTTTTAGACATACAATGTCTAGGCAGAAAGCCGTAGGGATGAATTTTTCACGTCACATACCAAAGCGGAGCGGAACGTGCCGGAGCGGAGCGTGCCAGAGCGGAGTTTGCCGGAGCGGGGCCCAGAATGGAAACAAGTGTTGAGTCAGCGTTTTGCTGGAACTCGCGTTCTTAATGATGGAACACGAATGCCAACCGACCACCGACTCATCACCCGTGTTCAACTGGTACCCTGAGTTGGCCTCCTGTACGTGACGTGGAACAATCTAGCATTAGGCATTGCTATCCAGAGGGTGTTGCGCAGACGCCGTGCGCCAACCCAAGACACGGATAGGGCTCGGCACATGCACAGTCACAACGACGACGCAATTTCTTTCGCGTACGGAAACCTTTTGGGTGCGCCAAGCAAGCTCGCGCATTTAGCATCCGTGGGTTACAATAGTCTATGCTACGGTGAGACAGGTGAGACGAAGTATAAAGGGACTGAATATTTATTTTGTCGATTTTTCTTAGTTCTCTCGTGCCGCTTGTTACCGCACATCGATGGACGCTCACAGACGCTTGTATTGGGCCGCAGTTTGTGCATAATGAAGCACGAAATTGGTTTCTGGGTATGTTTATACAACCGGAACTTAGTCTGCCTCAAAGGGACGACTTGTCCCTCAGCTGTAGATTAGAAATGTGACCAGTGCAGTACAACCGTTAGCCTAGGGTCTTTATGAGCACCACGCAGTAGT